>CM059866.1:46550993-46622658 GCA_030490815.1 Acer saccharum
AATTAGTTTAGCTAATCAATATCAAGCCACAAAAAACCTAATATCTAGCACAATACAACTTCTCAAACATACATCATACTAATCTCAATCTTGTATTCAACAAATAAAATCACATACAGTAATTAAATTGAGATTGCTAGATAAGAGAAACACAAAATATGTAAGATATTAGTGAAAGCTTACCAAGCAAAGTATGATGAAGAATCCATGCAAGATGTCATCTAGATGATCTAAGATGATGCTAGATGATGATTGATGATCATGGAAAAGGTGTTTGAGTAATTAAAAATGAGTTCTTGGAATTTTTCTTCTCTTGAAAAATATCCTAAGTATGAATCTGAATATGAACTCTGTAATTGACCTAAAGTCAAAGTGGCATATATATAGGGGGCCAAAACAAAGTGTGTCGTTTTGATTAGTTTCCCCATATTTGCCTTGGGCGCTGTACGTAGGGCGCCCTTGTACAGCGCTGTACAGCGCCCTTGCTCGTTTTCACGAGGAAACAGAGTGGCGCTGTTCGTACAGCGCTTTGTACAGCGCCACGTACAGCGCCCCAACAGCGACCCAACAGCGACCGATTAAATCGATCAGGTCTGAACAGCGCTCAATGGGCGCTGTTCGTACAGCGCTTCTGTACAGCGCTTTTGGGGGCGCCCAGTGCAAAAATGCAATCCTAAGTCTAAGCATGACAAGGCAATTGGATATGCAAGATGCAATCAAACTAACATGCAAGAAGAGATGTTCATGAGCATTAAGGCACACATAAAAGACACACAACATATAAGGATTAAACATATGCATGAGTTGTGAGTGTGTGCATCTATCTCTTCAAGACAAGTAAGCACTTAGAATATTACCTTTGGTGCTTGTCAATAGTGAGGTCTTCAAAAGGGCCTAAGCAATAACAACAACATCTAAGCTACCCTTACAAAGCATCCCCACATGTGGTTTGATCACGAAATAAGCCAATTAAAACAACGGGAATCCTAACAGTATGAAGCTTGGGATAATGCAATCGTTCTATTCTTTCTATCCCTTATTACTTAGATACCTAGAATAAAACTTGCTTCTCCTAAGTCCTTCATATCAAATTGTTTTGCTAACCATTCTTTTACTGATGTCAATACACCTACATCGTTTCCAATGAGTAGTATATCATCAACATAAAGAATCAGGAAAACCAACTTGTCGCCTTTAATCCTTTTGTATACACAAGGTTCGTCAGGATTCTGAATAAATCCAAAACCTTTGACAGCTTGATCAAACCTTATGTTCCAGGATCTTGATGCTTGCTTTAATCCATATATGGATTTCTGCAACTTGCATACCTTATCCACTTGGCCCTTTTCAATGAATCCCTCTGGTTGCATCATGTAGATGCTTTCGTCAAGACTTCCATTTAGGAAAGCTGTCTTGACGTCCATTTGCCAAATCTCTAGATCTAAAGATGCTGCAATGGATAAGAGTATCCTAATGGATTTAAGCATGGCCACAGGAGAGAAGGTTTCCTCGTAATCGATACCTTCTTTCTGTGTATACCCTTTAGCTGCCAATCTAGCTTTAAGGTTTCCACCTTTCCATCCATACCTCTTTTCCTCTTGTATACCCACTTGCACCCAATGGGTTTTATCCCTTTAGGCAAGTCTACAAGGGACCAGACTTTGTTATCGAACATAGATTCAATCTCGGATTGCATTGCCTTTTGCCAATGGCGACTACATAGCTTCCTTGTACGTATAGGGATCATCGTCGTTCGGGAGATTCTCCACTGATTCTCCCAGACCGATGTATCTTTCGGGTTATATTCTAACCCTCCCACTACGACGAGGAATGGTAGGTTGTTGATCTTGTGTTGGATCGGAACTTACAATTAGGTTAGGTTGTGTAACCTCTCGTGGAATTGTATCTCCTGACATCTCATTCAGGACAATTCTACTTCTAGGCACAAAATCAATCATATAGTCCTTTTCCAGAAATTTAGCATTTGTCGAAACAAATACTTTAAGGTCTGAAGGACTATAGAAATAATATCCTTTAGTTTCTTTTGGATACCTTACAAATATACATGTTTCTGAACGGGACTCCATCTTTTCTGTCTTTCCTTTTAACACATGCGCAGGACAACCAAATATCCTTAAGTGTTGTAAACTAGGCTTGCGCCCAGTCCACAACTCATGCGGTGTTTTATGAACAGACTTAGATGGTACATCGTTTAGAATGTATATAGCAGTTTGTAAAGCATATCCCCAAAAAGAAATAGGAAGCATTGAATAACTCAACATAGACCTAACCATATCCAAAAGAGTTCTATTTCTCCTTTCTGCTACCCCATTCTGTTGAGGTGTACTTGGTACAGAAAACTGAGAAACTATCCCATTATCAATAAGATATTGCTGAAACTCACCAGATAGATATTCTCCACCACGATCAGATCTCAAGATTTTTATGTGTTTCTCAAGCTGATTTTCCACTTCAGCTTTGAATGCTTTGAACATGTCAAAAGCATCCAACTTATGTCGCATAAGATACACATAACCAAATCTCGAGTAATCATCTGTGAAGGTGATGAAGTACTCATATCCACCTCTAGCTTGAATGCTCATAGGTCCACATACATCAGTGTGTATCAATCCTAAACATTCAGTGGCTCTTGCACCTTTGGCAGAGAACGTCCTTTTGGTCATTTTACCTTCCAAACAAGATTCACAAGTTGGTAGATCATCAACTTTTAAGTCACTCAAAGGTCCGTCACATACCAATCTTTTAATCCTATTAAGGTTAATATGACCTAAGCGTAAATGCCAAAGGTAGGTTTCATCTGTTGATAATTTTACTCTTTTATGATTAGGTTTCGTTATTTCTGTGTCTAACGAGTGAGAGATATTTCTATGCAAAAAGTATAGACCGTTTTCCAATGTACCTTGGCAAATAATTTTGTCATTCTTACTAATAATAAAAACTTTATTAAAAGTAACTGAATATCCAAATTTATTTAAACAAGAAACTGAAATTAAATTCCTCTTGAATTGAGGTACATAATAAACGTCTATTAAATCTAAATGCCTTCTAGAATCCAAATAAACTCTAATATCTCCCACTGCACTTGCAGACACTAACGTTCCGTTGCCGAAGCGCAAATTGATTTCATTCTTACTCAGCTTTCTCCTTTCTTGGAACCCCTGCAAGGAATAACAAACATGATTAGTGGCTCCTGAGTCTATGATCCAAGAATCTGTAGAATCAGCCAAAAAACATGTTTCAAGATAATTCAAATTACCTTCTTCCTTCTTGTTCTGGGACTTTGGGTAATTTCTCTTCCAATGTCCCTTTTCACCACAAAGGAAGCATTTCCCTTTGATCTTGGTTACTTTCTTGGTCTCCTTCTTGATAGGCCCAAGTTGCTTTTTCTTCTGTTGTTTCTTGACCTTTTGACGGGCCTTAACAGTAGCAACTTTACCAACCATATGAATCTCTTGACCTTTGCCTTTCACAAGGATCTTTTCAGCACTTTGAACATCTTGCATCAGGCCTTGTAAGGTGTATTCCTTTTTGTTCAAAGTGTAGTCCAATTTGAACTGATCAAAGGAATCTGACAATGAATTGACAACCATATCAATCTTTGTCTCACCATCTATCTCAGCACCATGCAGTTCAGCAATGTTGAGATGTGCTATGACTTTCATCATGTGATCTTTCACAGCCTGTCCAGGTTTCATCCTAAGATTCATAAAAGCAGTCACTGCCTCTCTCTTAGTCGTCCTAGACTTCATAGCAAACATCTCTTCTAGAGACATCATTATATCAGCAGCGGACTCCATTCCTTCATGCTGCTGTTGCAACACGTCGGAGATAGTGGCCATAATGTAACATTTTGCCATATCATCTGAAGTCTTCCACTGCTCATACTCATCTCTATACATTATGCTAGATTCATTATTAGGAGCAGGTGGTTTAGGAGTAGTTAGAACAAACTTATGTTTTTCACTTTGCAGCAACAACCCAATTTTCCTTTTCCATGTGACATAATTATCTCCAGTTAAAGTGTTATCTTTCAGGATGTTCATAAGTGATGGGGTCATGATTTCTGAATAAAACAAAACATATATAAGTAAATAATCATGATAAAGCACTTTTAAATATTTATCTTGAATTAAATAAATAACTCAATCATAAAATTCAACAGTGATCTAACACCCATAAATGTTACGCCTCCTTTGGGAGTTCGCACCATTTACTAGTTAGACTAGGTCCCACCTAATTGTTAACATAACAACCAGCGTTTTCAATTTTAGCCTTGCAATTTTACTGACAAGAACTCTTGGGAGGATATCAATAAAATTACATTGAGTGTGTTACCAAGATATCGACCCTCAATTTTCTCTCACGAAAATCCCTCCTTGGGGAGTAGATCTCGTTTGAGTCCATTGTCTAGTCTATCCTTGTAAGGAAGTATGTTGCTAAATTCCATTCATGGATGCCCCTTGGGGGGATTACCAATAAATAATAAAGCTCAACTAACCTTGGAGGCCATAGGTGTTACAAAAACACCTTCTCCCACTCAATTATTTAAGGCGTGTGATTAAATCCCATAGAATGATTTACCGAGTTATCTAGATGCCAATTTAGATACCTAAATCATTCAATGCATGTTCATACCAAAAGAGATATATGCGTGGCACTCCTATTCTATATGTCATGTTATCATATAATAACAAATATATATTGTAATATTTAAGCATAAATTAAATAACAACAATTTTGGCCCATCCTAGAAAAACAAGTAAAATTACAATTGTTTAGGAATACAAGTTCTTCAAGTGGCCCATCAACCATACGCTCATCCTGTTAGGATTATGCTCAATAGCAAGAGTGTAATGTTGTAATTAACAATCTTTTTCATATTAATAAAGTGATTTCTGGTTTAACAAATCGTATAGCATTTATAGTTTATATTATAATTGTCAAAGTAAATAATCATAAGGTCTAAAGACTATGGGAAAAGAAGAATTTTTCGTACATCTGGATATGTATGTGGTAGACACAATTCTTTAGTTAGTCTTGAATAATGTTCACAACTTAAGTTAAAGGTTGGGCACCTTTATCTTGTTAAAGTTGTAGAATTATTTTGCTAGCATTTAATCCATTGGACTTTAAATAAAAAGCCCACATGTGAACCAGACCCATTCTTACTAAAAGAAACACTCCGATGATTTTAGACTCATCATATCTCATTTGATCCCACTCAAATGCTAGCAAAAGAATTCTACAACTTTAACAAGATAAAGGTGCCCAACCTTTAACTTAAGTTGTGAACATTATTCAAGACTAACTAAAGAATTGTGTCTACCACATACATATCCAGATGTACGAACAATTCTTCTTTTCCCATAGTCTTTAGACCTTATGATTATTGACTTTGACAATTATAATATTAAACTATAAATGCTATACCATTTGTTAAACTAGAAATCACTTTATTAATATGAAAAAGATTGTTAATTACAACATTATACTCTTGCTATTAAGCATAATCCTAACAAGCAGGTGGTTTAGGAGTAGTTAGAACAAACTTATGTTTTTCACTTTGCAGCAACAACCCAATTTTCCTTTTCCATGTGACATAATTATCTCCAGTTAAAGTGTTATCTTCAAGATGTTCATAAGTGATGGGGTCATGATTTCTGAATAAAACAAAACATATATAAGTAAATAATCATGATAAAGTACTTTTAAATATTTATCTTGAATTAAATAAATAACTCAATCATAAAAATTCAACGGTGATCCAACACCCATAAACATTACGCCTCCTTTGGGAGTTCACACCATTTACTAGTTAGACTAGGTCCCACCTAATTGTTAACATAACAACAAGCGTTTTCAATTTTAGCCTTGCAATTTTATTGACAAGAACTCTTGGGAGGATATCTGAAACTAATTATTGGACGGTGTGTATAAAACTATCTAGAGGGGGGGGGGGGGGGGGGGGGGGTGAATAGATTTTACGCTTTTTACCCAATTTTTCGTGTTAGTCAAAATTACGAAAATGTCCTCAAGATAAAATAAACAAGCAAGTGTAATATGGTGCGGAAATTAAAACAACACTTGATTTTTACGTGGAAACCCTCACGAGAAAAACCACGGGCTATGTAAGTAAGCCACACTCGAACCTCGAATCCACTAAATGTGCAAACAATTACAACCTAATCCCGGAAGTAATCACACACCTACCTAATCCCGGTATGAGTGAACCTAGTCCAATTTTGCTTGCGATCTAAGCAACCTAATCTCGGATGCTACACACAAGACTTACTTTCTCTATGAAGAGAATACAACCCTAAGTGAATATATGTGAATATCCAAAATGCAACATAGAGCAAGGGAAACCCTATATGCTTATCTAAGATGAATAATATGCAATTAAGAACAATCCTAGATATCAAAACTAAATGACATGTCAATTAGTTTAGCTAATCAATATTAAGCACAAAACCTAATATGCTAGCACAATACAACTTCTCAAACATACATCATACTAATCTCAATATTGTATCCAAGGCATACAAAATAACAAACAAGTAATTAATTGAGATTGCTAGATAAGAGAAACACAAAATATGTAAGATATTAGTGAAAAGCTTACCAAGCAAAGTATGATGAAGAATCCATGCTAGATGACATCTAGATGATCAAAGATGATGCTAGATGATGATTGATGATCATGAATAAGTGTTTGAGTAATTAAAAATGAGTTCTTGGAATTTTTCTTCTCTTTGAAAAATATCGTAAGTATGAAATCTGAATATGAACTCTCTTACTTGACCTAAAGGCAAAATGGCATATATATAGGGGGCCAAACCAAAGTGAGGTCGTTTAAGTAAGTTTCAAAGAAACGCACCGATTGGCGGTTTCATTCGGCGGCCAGGCCGCCGAATTCAACTGTCGAATTGCTCACTATGAAACAGGGTAGAAACGGTGGTTTCAAACGGTGGTTTCGAAACCGCCGAATCAATCGCAGAATAACCCGAGAAATAAAAACCATCACGTATGAACGGCGGTTTCGATCGGCGGCCAGGCAACCGCCGATCCAACCGCCGAAATGATCCAGAGAGCTCTAGACTCAAACGGCGGTTTCATTCGGTGGCCAGGCCGTCGATCCAAACCGCCGTTTCACCAATTTTGGTGAAACCAAGGGAGAAGCAAAGGGCATTCTCCAACGGCGATCTTCGCGCAAGAACAAGCACACAAGGTGCATGCGCGGACGTTTCCGAACAACAATGGGAAACGAATTACAAGACACATAAACACACAACAACATATAACAAAGAAGTGCAAGTGTGATAAGTGACATGTGAAGAGAATGCACACAAATGCAAGTATGCTAAGTGAGTGTGTGCACTAAATCTCTTCATAGAAAAATAAGCACTAAACATATACCTTTGGAGTGCTTAACACTTGCAAGGGCCTTGAGCTTGAACACATTCCTAAGTTACCCTTACATGATCCCCACATATGGTTTGATCACGAAATAAGCCAATTAAAAACAACGGGAATCCTTACAATCTCCCCCTTTGGCTATTTCGTGACAAAACCATCACTCACATTGATTCCTCACATAAAAATAGAAACAACGGGATAACATAGATCTTCTACAATACAAAGAGATAATAAACAAATAAAATCTTCAATGCTCCAATCTCTTGTAGAACAACCAACCCTATAAAACAAGGTTTCTATATTTTTCCAAAAAGTACATGTGAGATTAATCAAGTGATATCAAAACAAGCATTTGCATTTTTAGAATTTAGGCACAACATTACAAAATATATGCAATGTATGATAAATGCAATGCTCCCCCTCAAAGGGTTACTCCCCCTCAATGTGTTATCTCCCCAAAGAGCACAATTGCAACACCAATTTGCATCTCCTCTTACCATATCCTACTCCCCCCTTTTTGTCATGATATAGGCAAAGGAGTAGTCCCCAACCGGGTCACTCAAGGCAAAGAGAGATAGTAGCATGCAAGATATTTGCATATTCATATAAGTCACTTTATGCATCTCAATTAATTGAAGAGAAACAAGGAGATTTATTTGAGAAAATGTGTGAATCCAACATGCTTTGCATACAAGACATATAGCATTCAAGTCCAAAATACAATGGTATTTGGCAAAGCAAATGACAAAGGTTTCTAATTAGAATTCAAACCAATTTCACCAATGTCATGGGAAAAGCAAGGATATAGAGATTATTGATTTCATTTTAAGAGCAACTATATCCAACTTTATAAGCGAAACATGGCATGAGCGACTTTGCACCCTATTTGATTTTTCCGGATAAGATATCCATATGATAGTAGCCATGTTCAACTAATAAAGAAAGAGAGACATTTGGAATGTAAATTCCTTTAAACGGATAAAAGATCCTTTATTCATTTTGAGTCTCATAAGCTTTCACACAAGTTTTGCATTTTAAGAATATGCAATCATCAATTCATGCTTTTCATGTGAGCATGTTTTATGAATTTCATGCTTTTTCATTTGACATTAGCATGTTATAAAAGAATCATCATGTCATGGAGATAACTATAGGTCATTCACATCATACTTCCTATGTAAATCTCCTAGTCCAAAAATGCATGTTTGAACATAAATGTGACATGGATTGTAAACAAGCAAGGTTCACACTTATAGAATTTGAAAACATATATACATATGTACAACCAAGCTTACTCAAGCAATCAAAAGAAGAGGCATAAGTTATTTCAAATTTTTTACAAGTTACAAGAATGCAAAATAGCTCTCTTTGCTTGAGTTCCCCACATGGGGTCAAGTATAAATCACATCACTCCACAAGACATATCCCAATAGATCTACTAAGAGTTTTAAATCGAGTAGCATCTAAGGGTTTAGTAAATAGGTCCGCAAGTTGATCATTAGTACCTACATGTTCAAGTACTATGCATTTATTTTCAACAAGCTCTCTAATGAAGTGATGGCGGATGTCAATATGCTTAGTTCTAGAATGTTGCACCGGATTCTTGGAAATATTAATAGCACTCATGTTATCACAAAAGAGAGTGAGAGTACCTTGGTTGAATCCGTAGTCTACTAGCATTTGCTTCATCCATAGGAGTTGTGTGCATCCACTCCCCGCGGCTATGTACTCGGCTTCGGCCGTGGACAAGGAAATCGAGTTTTGCTTCTTGCAAAACCAAGACACCAAGTTGTTGCCTAGAAAGAAGCAACCGCCCGATGTGCTCTTCCTATCATCACAATTTCCTGCCCAATCCGCATCACTAAAGCCTACAAGACTAGTATTAGTGTCAAAAGAGTACCAAATCCCATAGTTGGATGTCCCATTCACATAGCAAATGATTCTCTTTACGGAAGAGAGATGGGACTCCTTAGAATCCGCTTGGTACCTAGCACACACACCCACACTAAAGGAGATATCGGGCCTACTTGCGGTCAATTAAAGCAAGCTACCTATCATGCCCCGATATAGATTTTGTTCCACACTTTTACCACTAGCATCCTTGCTTAGCTTCAAAGTGGTACTCATGGGTGTATCACAATGTTTGGCTTTCTCTAAACCAAACTTCTTCACTAGGTTCTTAGCATATTTGGCTTGGGTTATGAAAATCCCATCATTCATTTGCCTAATTTGCAAACCTAGGAAGTAACTAAGCTCACTAACAAGACTCATCTCAAATTCATGAGACATGACATCAACAAATTGTTGGACCTTGGTGTTGTTGGTGGAGCCAAAGACTATATCATCAACATATATTTGAGCTATGAAAAGCTCATCATTGTCTCTCTTGATGAATAGTGTCTTGTCAACACTACCTTTTGTGTAGTTATTGTCAACAAGAAATTGAGTGAGGCGCTCATGCCAAGCCCTCGGTGCTTGTTTCAACCCATATAGTGCCTTCTTGAGGCGATAGACATGGTTGGGGTGGTGTGCATCCACAAACCCCTTGGGTTGTTCATCAAACACTTCCTCTTGCAAGAAGCCATTGAGGAAGGCACTCTTGACGTCCATTTGGTGCAATTTGAACTTGTGCACACAAGAGATGGACAAGAGAAGCCTAATGGACTTTAAGCGGGCAACGGGAGCAAAAGTCTCCTCAAAGTCGATACCCTCAATTTGAGAGTACCCTTGTGCTACAAGTCTAGCCTTGTTCCGCACTATGTTGCCATCCTCATCGGATTTGTTCCTAAATATCCATTTGGTGCCTATGACATTAGTGGTCTTAGGCCTAGGAACTAGAGTCCAAACCTCATTCCTTTCGAATTGGTTTAGCTCTTCTTGCATGGCAAGAACCCAAAATTCATCATTCAAGGCTTCATCAACCTTTTTGGGTTCTATTTGAGAGGTGTAGCATGTAAAGCTAACTAGATTAGCTATTTGACACCTAGTCCAAACACCCTCATTAACATCTCCAATAACATCCTCTTTGTTATGGAGTCTTCTAACCCATGGAGCGGGTTCATTAGAGTCCAAGTTAGGAACTCTAGTAATAGGTTGTATGACTTCATTAGATGTCCCAACATTGGGAGTCACCACAACCCTCTCTAAAACATCCTCCTCCTCTAAAACATCCTCCTCCTCATGGTCATTAGACTTGAGCCTTGTATCATCAATGACCACATTTGATGATTCCATGACGGTTCGAGTCTTCAAGTTGAAAACTCTATAGGCTCTACTATTCAAGGCGTAGCCAATAAAGATACCCTCATCACTCTTAGCATCAAACTTGCCAAGTTGATCACGGTCATTTAAAATGTAGCATTTGCTTCCAAATGTGTGGAAGTAGCTAACATTTGGCTTCCTACCCTTCCATAGCTCATATGAGGTGTTTCTAGATCCGGGCCTTAGGAATACTCTATTCCCTATATAGCAAGCCGTATTGACGGCTTCGGCCCATAGGTTCCTAGTGACATTGTTGCTAAGCAACATCACTCGGGCCATCTCTTGGAGGACCCTATTCTTCCTCTCAACAACTCCATTTTATTGAGGTGTCCTAGGAGCCGAAAACTCATGGGAGATGCCTAAACTATCACAATAGCTTTCAAAAGATGCATTCTCAAATTCCCTCCCATGGTCACTTCTAATCCGTTTAATGCTTCTAATGTTAGATTTCATTTCATTTTGTAATTTAGTACAAAGCATTTTAAACTTATCAAAAGTTTCAGATTTTTCTCTAAGAAAATTGAAACTAAATATAGCACGGTGTGTATAAAGCTATCTAGAGGGGGGGGGGGGGGGGGGGGGGTGAATAGTGAAACTAAATATACCACGGTGTGTCTAAAGCTATCTAGAGGGGGGGGGGGGGGGTGAATAGATTTTACGCTTTTTACCCAATTTTTCGTGTTAGTCAAAATTACGAAATTACCCTCAAGATAATATAAACAAGCAAGTGTAATATGGTGCGGAAATTAAATTAACACTTGAATTTTTACGTGGAAACCCTCACGGGAAAAACCACGGGCTATGTAAGTAAGCCACACTCGAACCTCGAATCCACTAAATGTGCAAAGGATTACAACCTAATCCCGGAAGTAATCACACACCTACCTAATCCCGGTATGAGTGAACCTAGTCCAATTTGCTTGCGATCTAAGCAACCTAATCCCGATTGCTACACACAAGACTTAGCTTCTCTTGAAGAGAATACAACCCTAAGTGAATATATGAAAATATCCAAAATGCAACATAGAGCAAGGGAAACCCTATATGCTTATCTAAGATGATTAATATGCAATTAAGAATAATCCTAGATATCAAAACTAAATGACATGTCAAATAGTTAAGCTAATCAATATCAAGTACAAAACCTAATATGCTAGCACAATACAACTTCTCAAACATACATCATACTAATCTCAATTTTGTATCTAGAGCATACAAATAACAATCAAGTAATTAATTGAGATTGCTAGATAAATTAAACACAAAATATGTAAGATATTAGTGAAAAGCTTACCAAGCAAAGTATGATGAAGATTCCATGCTAGATGACATCTAGATGATCTAAGATGATGCTAGATGATGATTGATGATCATGAAATTGTGTTTGAGTAATTAAAAATGAGTTCTTTGTGTATTTTTCTTCTCTTGAAAAATATCCTAAGTATGAAGCATGAATAAGAACTCTTGTAAATGACCTAAAATCAAGTTAGCATATATATAGAGGCCATAAGTGAAGTGAGGTCGTTTTGAAAACTCGCCAGAAAAATACTCTGTGCGCTGGTGGACCTGCGCTGGTGGACCAGCGCAGGACCAGCGCACAAGCCAATTTTGGCTTGAGCGCTGGACGTCAGGCGCTGCCACCAGCGCCAGTCCAGCGGCGCCATACTGGGCGATCGGCGCTGGTGGCCGGCGCTGGTCCACACCAGCGCACGACCAGCGGCGCGCCACTGGGCGATTTGCGCCGGTAAGCGGCGCTGGTCGACCGGCGCTGGTGGACCAGCGCACAGCCCCAAAAATTGCATCCCACATGTAATCATGCAAGGGGTACAAAGTCAAACAAGATGCATCCTAAAAGCCTAAATGCTATGATGTTTTCAACACAAGATGCAATCATAAAAATAAGCAAGAAGAGATGTAAATAATCATTTATGCACAACAAAAAGAAACACAACATACAAAGATTAAACATATGCATGAGTTGTGAGTGTGTGCAACTATCTCTTCAAGACAAGAAAGCACTTAGAATATTACCTTTGGTGCTTGTCAATAATGAGGTCTTCAAAGGGCCTAATGCACTAATAACAACATCTAAACTACCCTTACAAAGAATCCCCATATATGGTTTGATCACGAAATAAGCCAATTAAAAACAACGGGAATCCTTACAATCTCCCCCTTTGGCTATTTCATGACAAAACCATCACTCACATTAAATCCTCACAAAAGAAATAGAAACTACGGGATTACAATGATATTCTACATTACAAAAAGATAAGAGAATGCAACTTGAAGTCTTCAATCCTCTTGTAGAATAATCAATCCCTGAAAAGAGTTTCTAACAATCCAATTCAAGTAAAGTGTGAGATTAATCATGTGAGAATAATACCAAGCATTTGCATTTTTAGAATTTAGGAACAACATTAGCAAATGTATGCAATGTATGATAAATGCAATGCTCCCCCTCAAAGGGTTACTCCCCCTCAATGTTTTATCTCCCCAAAGTGCACAATAGCTTCTCTATTTTGCAACTCCCCTTACAATATCCTACTCCCCCTTTTTGTCATGATATAGGCAAAGGAGTAGTCCCCAACCGGGTCACTCATAGCAACGAGAGATAGAAGCATGCAAGATATGCATATGCATATACATATAAGTCACGTTATGCACTTCAATTAATTTGAGAGAAACAAGGAGATTTATTTGAGAAAATGTGTGAATCCAACATGCTTTGCATACAAGACATATAGCATTCAAGTCCAAAATACAATGGTATTTGGCAAAGCAAATGACAAAGGTTTCTAATAAGAATTCAAACCAATTTCACCAATGTCATGGAAAAAGCAAGGATATAGAGATTATTGATTTTAATTTAAGAGTAACTATATCCAACTTTATAAGCGAAACATGGCATGAGCGACTTTGCACCCTATTAGATTTTTCCGGATAAGATATCCGTATGATAGTAACCATGTTCAACTAATAAAGAAAGAGAGACATTTGGAATGTAAATTCCTTTGAACGGATATAAGATCCTTTATTCATTTTGAGTCTCATAAGCTTTCACACAAGTTTTGCATTTTAAGAATATGCAATCATCAATTCATGCTTTTCATGTGAGCATGTTTTATGAATTTCATGCTTTTTCATTTAGCATTAGCATGTTATTTAAGAAACATCATGTCATGGAGATAACTATAGGTCATTCACATCATACTTCCTATGTAAATCTCCTAGTCCAAAAATGCATGTTTGAACATAAATGTGACATGGATTGTAAACAAGCAAGGTTCACACTTATAGAATTGAAAACATATATACATATGTACAACCAAGCTTACTCAAGCAATTAAAAGAAGAGGCATAAGTTATTTCAAATTTTTTGCAAGTTACAAGAATGCAAAATAGCTCTCTTTGCTTGAGTTCCCCATATGGGGTCAATCATAGAACATCACTCCACAAGACATATCCCAATAGATCTACTAAGAGTTTTAAATCGAGTCGCATCTAAGGGTTTAGTAAATAGGTCCGCAAGTTGATCATTAGTACCTACATGTTCAAGTACTATGCATTTATTTTCAACAAGCTCTCTAATGAAGTGATGGCGGATGTCAATATGCTTAGTTCTAGAATGTTGAACCGGATTCTTGGAAATATTAATAGCACTCATGTTATCACAAAAGAGAGTGAGAGTACCTTGGTTGAATCCGTAGTCTACAAGCATTTGTTTCATCCATAGGAGTTGTGTGCATCCACTCCCCGCGGCTATGTACTCGGCCTCGGCCGTGGACAAGGAAATTGAGTTTTGCTTTTTGCAAAACCAAGACACCAAGTTGTTGCCTAGAAAGAAGCAACCGCCCGATGTGCTCTTCCTATCATCACAATTTCCTGCCCAATCCGCATCACTAAAGCCTACAAGACTAGCATTAGTGTCAAAAGAGTACCAAATCCCATAGTTGGTTGTCCCATTCACATAGCGAATGATCCTCTTCACGGAAGAGAGGTGGGACTCCTTAGGATCCGCTTGGTACCTAGCACACACACCCACACTAAAAGATATATCGAGCCTACTTGCGGTCAAATAAAGCAAGCTACCTATCATGCCACGATATAGAGTTTGTTCCACACTTTTACCACTAGCATCCTTGCTTAGCTTCAAAGTGGTACTCATGGGTGTATCACAATGTTTGGCTTTCTCTAAACCAAACTTCTTCACTAGGTTCTTAGCATATTTGGCTTGGGTTATGAAAATCCCATCATGCATTTGCCTAATTTGCAAACCTAGGAAGTAACTAAGCTCACCAACAAGACTCATCTCAAATTCAAGAGACATGACATCAACAAATTGTTGGACTTTGGTGTTGTTCGTGGAGCCAAAAACTATATCATCAACATATATTTGAGCTATGAAAAGCTCATCATTGTCTCTCTTGATGAATAGTGTCTTGTCAACACTACCTCTTGTGTAGTTGTTGTCAACAAGGAATTGCGTGAGGCGCTCATACCAAGCCCTCGGTGCTTGTTTCAACCCATATAGTGCCTTTTGAGGCGATAGACATGGTTGGGGTGGTGTGCATCCACAAACCCCTTAGGTTGTTCAACAAACACTTCCTCTTGCAAGAAGCCATTGAGGAAGGCACTCTTGACGTCCATTTGGTGCAATTTGAACTTGTGCACACAAGAGATGGACAAGAGAAGCCTAATGGACTCTAAGCGGGCAACGGGAGCAAAAGTCTCCTCAAAGTCGATACCCTCAATTTGAGAGTACCCTTGTGCTACAAGTCTAGCCTTGTTCCGCACTATGTTGCCATCCTCATCGGATTTGTTCCTAAATATCCATTTGGTGCCTATGACATTAGTGGTCTTAGGCCTAGGAACTAGAGTCCAAACCTCATTCCTTTCGAATTGGTTTAGCTCTTCTTGCATGGCAAGAACCCAAAATTCATCATTTAAGGCTTCTTCAACCTTTTTGGGTTCAATTTGAGAGGTGTAACATGTATAGCTAATAAGATTAGCAAGTTGGCGTCTAGTCCTAACACCCTTATTTACCTCTCCAATGATATCTTCTTTATCATGGAGTTTCCTAACCCATGGAGCGGGTTCTTTAGAGTCCAAGAGAGGAACTCTATCAATAGGTTGTGTGTCATTATTGTTGACATTAGATGTCCCAACATTAGGTGACACCACAACCTCCTCCAAAGGAGAATCATCACTAAAAATAACCTCCTCCTCATGATCATTAGACTTGAGCCTAGTATCATCAAATACGACATTGGATGATTCCATAACACTTAGAGTCTTTAAATTGAAAACTCTATAGGCTCTACTATTTAAGGCATAGCCAATAAAAATACCCTCATCACTCTTAGCATCAAATTTGCCAAGTTGATCACGGTCATTCAAAATGTAGCATTTGCTTCCAAAAGTGTGGAAGTAGCTAACATTTGGCCTCTTGCCTTTCCATAACTCATAGGAGGTGTTTCTAGTACCGGGCCTTAGGAACATTCTATTTCCTATATAGCAAGCCGTGTTGATGGCTTCGGCCCATAGGTTCCTAGGGACATTGTTGCTAAGCAACATCACACGGGCCATCTCTTGGAGGACCCTATTCTTCCTCTCAACAACTCCATTTTGTTGAGGTGTCCTAGGAGTAGAAAATTCATGGGAGATGCCTAAACCATTACAAAAGGTTTCAAAGGTGGCATTCTCAAATTCTCTCCCATGGTCACTTCTAATCCGCTTAATGCTTTTAATATTAGAGTTCATTTCATTTTGAATTTTATTACAAAGCATTTTAAACTTATCAAAAGTTTCGGATTTTTCTCTAAGAAAATATGTCCATGTGAACCTAGAGAAATCATCAACACAAACAAAAATGTATCTCTTTCCACCCAAACTTTCGGTTTGCATGGGACCCATGAGGTCCATGTAGAGAAGCTCAAGTGGCTCCTTGGTGGTGAGATACTTACCCTTTTTGTGCATGCTTTTAGTTTGCTTTCCTTGTTGGCAAGGTCCACAAATACCATTGGCTTTCTTCCCAAGCTTAGGGAGGCCACGCACACAATTGAACTTTCCAAGGGTCCGTAGATCCCTAAAGTTCATGTGGCCAAGTCTTTCATGCCACAACTCAATTTGCTCATCCATGGACACATGATTAGATACAATTCTAGCTTCAAGACAATAACAATTGTCGCTAGATCTCATGCCCTTCAACAAGGTTTGTCCATCGGGTTTAAGGATAGAGCAATAATCTTTAGAGAACAAGACGGAATATCCTTCATCACTAAGATGTGAAATGCTAATTAAATTGGCTTTCAAGCCATCAACAAATAAAGCATTGGATAAGGAGGGTAATCCGGGAACGGAAATGGTTCCTTTCCCTACAACATTTCTTTTGGATCCATCACCAAAAGTGACATTTCCACCTTCCTCCATAACAAGAGTCTCGAAGAAACTCTTGTTTCCCGTCATGTGCCTAGAGCACCCACTATCCAAGTACCAAAAATTAGAAGAATTTGCCTTCAAGGCTATTTGTGCAACATGGCAAACATTTTCATTCTTTCTAATCCACTTAGCAACAATTTTAGCTTTCTTAGTGGTCTTTGGTACATGTGCTCTACTATTTCTAGGATCATGCAAATCAATATTTTCTTTCCTAGAAACATGCATCTTGGCTCTATTCTTTCTCTTTTCAATCATGCTTTGTTTTCTACACATTTTAATATATTGAAAGCAATTTGGTCTAATATGACCATCACAACCACAAAAGTGACAAATAGGAATGAAAAAAGGAATCATACCTCGCGTTTGAGTACGTCCATGTCTTTGTGGATAAGTGGGTTCAATCCATCTTCGTTGTTGAACCGGTCTTGGTTGCTTCCAAGCTTGAGGTTGCATGATTGGTCTCTTTCCTTTGTGAGCCAATTTGGGAGGAGTGTTGGCTTGAGGAACCTTAGGAGGTTGAGCTTGAGTTTTCCTTCTTGGCCCCATTTTCACTTGTGCATTAGAAATTTGTCCTATTTCTAACTTCTTCCTAGGAGGTTGCACAAATGAAGTTTCTTCATTCTTCAAGCTCTTGACAAACACGGTCTTGTTAGAGGTTGAGATTTTCTTGCCATCTTCATACCCAAGACCTCTCTTGTCACTTGGACTCTTTCCAACACCAAGTAAATGATCAAGCTTCTTGGTGCTAGAATCTATCCTAGCCAAGGACCCTTTTAGCTTCTACAAGTTCCCTCTTCAAGCCTTCTTCACTTCTCTTGGACAAGTCTAACTCCTCAATTAGCTTATCCTCTCTCCTCTTCAATCTTTCCACTTGTTCACTTAAGTGGTCATTGTGAGCCGAAAGTTCAAGGTTTTCTTCTCTCAACCTCTCAATCTTTCTTGTGCTTTTAAGTGCTAAATCATTGAACTCGGCATGGTATTTAGCAAGCACCTTTTGCTCCACAAACTTCTTCTTGGAACTAGAAGAGGAGTCACTTTCTTCTTCACTAGAGTCAATTTCCTCTTGACTCAAATCTTCCTTTTCACTAGCACTTTTGCTCTTGTGAGAAGATGCAAAAGCTAGGAAGTTAGCCATGAGCTCTTCCTCACTAGAAGACTCATCTTCCTCATTGGAGTCATCACTACTCCCACTCCATGTGGCGGCCATCACTTTACCCTTCTTCCTCTCATTGTGATTCGCACATTCGGGGGCAAAGTGACCAATCCCACCACACTCAAAGCATCGGACCCCTTTCCTTTCGGTCCTCTCTTGTCTAGGCTCAAACTTCTTGAAGGAATTCTTTTTCTTCAAATCTTGTCCTCTTGACCCAAATCCCTTCTTCTTCTTGAACCCCATAACCTTGTTGAACCTTTTCACAAATAAGGCAAGGTCTTCATCCGATTCATGCTTTGCCTCCTTTGCATCCTTAGATGCTTTCAAAGCTATTCCTTTAGACTTCTTAGGAGGAGTAGTGGTGCTAGGAACCTTCCTAGACTCATATGCAAGGAGACGCCTAATTACTTCACTTGGCTTCATATCCATGTAGCCACTATTTTCTTCTATGGCCGTCACCTTTGATTCAAACCTATCGGGGAGAGATCTCATAATTTTTTGCTTGACTCTCCTATCCGAATACGGGTCTCCGAGTTGATGGCTTTGATTTACTATGTCCATCAATTTGATTTCGAAGTCGTTGAAGCATTCATCCTCTCCCATCCTAAGTAACTCAAATTGAGTTTGGAGGACTTGAAGCTTGGACTCCTTCACCACCTCGGTTCCCTCATGTGCAACTTGAAGGATGTCCCATGCCACTTTGGCAATCTGAGTATTCTGAATAAGCTTGTACTGATTCTCATCCATGGCACACATAATGGCATGCATCGCCTTCCTATTCCACTTTGAAGCCTCAAACTCTTGCGCGTTCCATTGCGCCTTAGGCTTCAACACATCTTGTCCTCCACCCGCGGGAGTCATCATAGGGAGATCATATCCGTCTTCCACCGCCATCCATGCACGGTCATGAATTTGGCATATGTAGGATTCCATCTTCCCTTTCCATTGGGAATAGTTCAAACCGATGAGAAGTGGAGGCCTTGTGCTAGAAGCTCCTTCGTGGCCACCACCATTTCCACCGTTTCCACTCATAGTGTTTATGAATGAATGAGATGAATGCAAATGTATGAATAATCAAAAATCACACAAAATGCAAAACACACCAAAATAAAGCAAGGATCACCTATGTATGTCTAGGAACCCGCTCTGATACCAATTGAAACTTAATATACCACGGTGTGTCTAAAGCTATCTAGAGGGGGGGTGAATAGATTTTACGCTTTTTACCCAATTTTTCGTGTTAGTCAAAATTACGAAATTACCCTCAAGATAAATAAACAAGCAAGTGTAATATGGTGCGGAAATTAAATCAACACTTGATTTTTACGTGGAAACCCTCACGGGAAAAACCACGGGCTATGTAAGTAAGCCACACTCGAACCTCGAATCCACTAAATGTGCAAAGGATTACAACCTAATCCCGGAAGTAATCACACACCTACCTAATCCCGGTATGAGTGAACCTAGTCCAATTTGCTTGCGATCTAAGCAACCTAATCCCGATTGCTACACACAAGACTTAGCTTCTCTTGAAGAGAATACAACCCTAAGTGAATATATGAAAATATCCAAAATGCAACATAGAGCAAGGGAAACCCTATATGCTTATCTAAGATGATTAATATGCAATTAAGAATAATCCTAGATATCAAAACTAAATGACATGTCAAATAGTTAAGCTAATCAATATCAAGTACAAAACCTAATATGCTAGCACAATACAACTTCTCAAACATACATCATACTAATCTCAATTTTGTATCTAGAGCATACAAAATAACAATCAAGTAATTAATTGAGATTGCTAGATAAATTAAACACAAAATATGTAAGATATTAGTGAAAAGCTTACCAAGCAAAGTATGATGAAGATTCCATGCTAGATGACATCTAGATGATCTAAGATGATGCTAGATGATGATTGATGATCATGAAATTGTGTTTGAGTAATTAAAAATGAGCTCTTTGTGTATTTTTCTTCTCTTGAAAAATATCCTAAGTATGAAGCATGAATAAGAACTCTTGTAAATGACCTAAAATGAAGTTAGCATATATATAGAGGCCATAAGTGAAGTGAGGTCGTTTTGAAAACTCGCCAGAAAAATACTCTGTGCGCTGGTGGACCTGCGCTGGTGGACCAGCGCAGGACCAGCGCACAAGCCAATTTTGGCTTGAGCGCTGGACATCAGGCGCTGCCACCAGCGCTAGTCCAGCGGCGCCATACTGGGCGATCGGCGCTGGTGGCCGGCGCTGGTCCACACCAGCGCACGACCAGCGGCGCGCCACTGGGCGATTTGCGCCGGTGAGCGGCGCTGGTCGACCGGCGCTGGTGGACCAGCGCACAGCCCCAAAAATTGCATCCCACATGCAATCATGCAAGGGGTACAAAGTCAAACAAGATGCATCCTAAAAGCCTAAATGCTATGATGTTTTCAACACAAGATGCAATCATAAAAATAAGCAAGAAGAGATGTAAATAATCATTTATGCACAACAAAAAGAAACACAACATACAAAGATTAAACATATGCATGAGTTGTGAGTGTGTGCAACTATCTCTTCAAGACAAGAAAGCACTTAGAATATTACCTTTGGTGCTTGTCAATAATGAGGTCTTCAAAGGGCCTAATGCACTAATAACAACATCTAAACTACCCTTACAAAGAATCCCCATATATGGTTTGATCACGAAATAAGCCAATTAAAAACAACGGGAATCCTTACAAATAGATTTTACGCTTTTTACCCAATTTTTCGTGTTAGTCAAAATTACGAATTTACCCTCAAGATAAAATAAACAAGCAAGTGTAATATGGTGCGGAAATTAAATCAACACTTGATTTTTACGTGGAAACCCTCACGGGAAAAACCACGGGCTATGTAAGTAAGCCACACTCGAACCTCGAATCCACTAAATGTGCAAACGATTACAACCTAATCCCGGAAGTAATCACACACCTACCTAATCCCGGTATGAGTGAACCTAGTCCAATTTGCTTGCGATCTAAGCAACCTAATCCCGATTGCTACACACAAGACTTAGCTTCTCTTGAAGAGAATACAACCCTAAGTGAATATATGAAAATATCCAAAATGCAACATAGAGCAAGGGAAACCCTATATGCTTATCTAAGATGATTAATATGCAATTAAGAATAATCCTAGATATCAAAACTAAATGACATGTCAAATAGTTAAGCTAATCAATATCAAGTACAAAACCTAATATGCTAGCACAATACAGCTTCTCAAACATACATCATACTAATCTCAATTTTGTATCTAGAGCATACAAAATAACAATCAAGTAATTAATTGAGATTGCTAGATAAATTAAACACAAAATATGTAAGATATTAGTGAAAAGCTTACCAAGCAAAGTATGATGAAGATTCCATGCTAGATGACATCTAGATGATCTAAGATGATGCTAGATGATGATTGATGATCATGAAATTGTGTTTGAGTAATTAAAAATGAGCTCTTTGTGTATTTTTCTTCTCTTGAAAAATATCCTAAGTATGAAGCATGAATAAGAACTCTTGTAAATGACCTAAAATCAAGTTAGCATATATATAGAGGCCATAAGTGAAGTGAGGTCGTTTTGAAAACTCGCCAGAAAAATACTCTGTGCGCTGGTGGACCTGCGCTGGTGGACCAGCGCAGGACCAGCGCACAAGCCAATTTTGGCTTGAGCGCTGGACATCAGGCGCTGCCACCAGCGCCAGTCCAGCGGCGCCATACTGGGCGATCGGCGCTGGTGGCCGGCGCTGGTCCACACCAGCGCACGACCAGCGGCGCGCCACTGGGCGATTTGCGCCGGTGAGCGGCGCTGGTCGACCGGCGCTGGTGGACCAGCGCACAGCCCCAAAAATTGCATCCCACATGCAATCATGCAAGGGGTACAAAGTCAAACAAGATGCATCCTAAAAGCCTAAATGCTATGATGTTTTCAACACAAGATGCAATCATAAAAATAAGCAAGAAGAGATGTAAATAATCATTTATGCACAACAAAAAGAAACACAACATACAAAGATTAAACATATGCATGAGTTGTGAGTGTGTGCAACTATCTCTTCAAGACAAGAAAGCACTTAGAATATTACCTTTGGTGCTTGTCAATAATGAGGTCTTCAAAGGGCCTAATGCACTAATAACAACATCTAAACTACCCTTACAAAGAATCCCCATATATGGTTTGATCACGAAATAAGCCAATTAAAAACAACGGGAATCCTTACAAATAGATTTTACGCTTTTTACCCAATTTTTCGTGTTAGTCAAAATTACGAATTTACCCTCAAGATAAAATAAACAAGCAAGTGTAATATGGTGCGGAAATTAAATCAACACTTGATTTTTACGTGGAAACCCTCACGGGAAAAACCACGGGCTATGTAAGTAAGCCACACTCGAACCTCGAATCCACTAAATGTGCAAACGATTACAACCTAATCCCGGAAGTAATCACACACCTACCTAATCCCGGTATGAGTGAACCTAGTCCAATTTGCTTGCGATCTAAGCAACCTAATCCCGATTGCTACACACAAGACTTAGCTTCTCTAGAAGAGAATACAACCCTAAGTGAATATATGTGAATATTCAAAATGCAACATAGAGCAACGGAAACCCTATATGCTTATCTAAGATGATTAATTTGCAATTAAGAACAATCCTAGATATCAAAACTAAATGACATGTCAATTAGTTAAGCTAATCAATATCAAGCACAAAACCTAATATGCTAGCACAATACAACTTCTCAAACATACATCATACTAATCTCAATCTTGTATTCAACAAATATAAAATCACATACAAGTAATTAAATTGAGATTGCTAGGTAAGAGAAACACAAAATATGTAAGATATTAGTGAAAAGCTTACCAAGCAAAGTATGATGAAGATTCCATGCTAGATGACATCTCAAATAGCTTAGCTAATCAAGATTAATTAAAAACCTAATTAACTATCACAATACAACACCCAATCATTTTCATCACAAATAATCTCTAACTTGTATCTAGCATATAATCAAAAGCATACAAGTAATTAAAGAGATGTATTAATATGGAAAACACTAAAGAGATATGAAATTAGTGAAGAACATACCAAATAAGATGTGATGATTCAAAACCATGCATGGATCAATTCTATGGAGGCATAGAAGATCAAATATGAAATTTGATGCAAAAGTGGTTTGATTTGAGTGGTTAAAGGTGAGTTCTTGATTTGATTTTCTCTCAAATCTCTCTTTCTCTCTCAAGAATATGGAGCCTCTCTCTCTAGGGTTTGATTTTGTGGCACACCCTCAAAATGATGAGAAAGATATGTATTTATAATGCCCAAATGAAACTACGTCGTTTTGGAAGAAATGGAAAAAGTATGGGCATTTTCGCGGTACTCGCGTCAGTGCAGCGACTCAACATTCGAGTGCTTCGAAACATGACCAAACGACATCGAAACCTTTCATATAATATATCGTTGAAAAGGTATGGATGTCTACTTTCTAATCGTTTTTACAGAATGATATTTTGATGTCTGTAGAAAAAGTTATAGTCAATTGAGTGACCAAAGGTCAGAAACGGACAACAACAGAGTTGCCCTGTTTTGGTTGTAACTTTGGAGATTTTAAAACCAATCCAAACGGTCATGAAATATTACGAATAATATACCGTTGGAAAGGTATGGGTGTCTAGTTTGTACAAAAATTTTCAAAACTCATTTTGAAGCTTTGTGTAAAAAGTTATGGTCACAAGACCATGCAAAGGTCAGTTTTGAAAACACTTAAAACATTGAATCCAATCTTTTAAAACTAGACACCTTACTCCAATCAACCAAACCAAAACTACCACTTATCCAAGAGAAGAATGAGACCTTCTCAAGTGGTCAACCATCGCGCTAAGACATGCACACTATCGTGCAAGCGTGGACGTTTTCGATCACACAAACGGAAACGAATTACACCACACTTAAGACTAATCATGAAGTGCAAGTGTGGGTATTGAATGCATCCTAATGCCTAACATGTCATGGCATTATCATTGAACAAGATGCACTCAATTCAAACATGCATGAATAAAATTCATGACTTTGCATCCTAATGCCTAAACATGTCATGGCATTTCAATAAACTAGATGCAATTAAATAAACATGCATGAAGAGATATTCAACAATTATGAATGCACACATATGAAAACACACAACATATAAGAATAACATTTATGCATGAGTTGTGAGTGTGTGCAACTATCTCTTCAAGACAAGTAAGCACCTAGAATATTACCTTTGGTGCTTGTCAATAATGAGGTCTTCAAAGGGCCTAATGCACTAACAACAACATCTAAACTACCCTTACAAAGAATCCCCACAAATGGTTTGATCACGAAATAAGCCAATTAACAACAACGGGAATCCTTACAAAAATATGTCCATGTAAATCTAGAGAAATCATCAACACAAACAAAAATGTATCTCTTTCCACCTAAACTCTCGGTTTGCATAGGACCCATGAGATCCATGTGGAGAAGCTCTAGGGGCTCCTTGGTGGAGAGATACTTGCCCTTTTTGTGCATGCTTTTGGTTTGTTTTCCTTGTTGGCAAGGTCCACAAATACCATTGGCTTTCTTCCTAAGCTTAGGGAGGCCACACACACACTCGAACTTTCCAAGGGTTCTTAAATCCCTAAAGTTCATGTGGCCAAGTCTTTCATGCCACAACTCAACTTGCTCATCCATGGACACATTGTTTGAGACTATTCTAGCTTCAAGACAATAACAATTGTCACTAGATCTCATACCTTTCAACAAGGTTTGTCCATCGGGCTTTAGGATTGAGCAATCATTTTTACTAAACAAGACGGAATATCCTTCATCACTTAGATGTGAAATGCTTATTAAATTGGCTTTCAAGCCATCAACAAATAAAGCATCGGATAAGGAGGGTAAACCAGGAACGGAAATGGATCCTTTCCCTACAACCTTCTTTTTGGATCCATCACCAAAAGTGACATATCCACCTTCCTCCATAACAAGAGTCTCGAAGAAACTATTGTTTCCCGTCATGGGCTTAGAGCACCCACTATCCAAATACCAAAAATTAGAAGAATTTGCCTTCAAGGCTATTTGTGCAACATGGCAAACATTTTCATTCTTTCTAATCCACTTAGCAACAATTTTAGCTTTCTTAGTGGTCTTTGGTACATGTGCTCTACTATTCCTAGGATCATGCAAATCAATATTATCATTCCTAGGAACATGCATCATGGCTCATTTCTTTTTCTTCTCTATCATGCTTCTAGTTTTGCACATTTTTATATAGCGAAAGCAATGTGGTCTAATATGACCATCAAATCCACAAAAGTGACAAATAGGAGTAAAATAAGGAATCATACCTTGTCCTTATCTTTGTGGATGAAAGGGTTCAATGCGTCTTCGTTGTCGAACCGGTCTAGGTTGTTTCCAAGCTTGAGGTTGCATGATAGGCCTCTTTCCTTTGTGAGCCATTTGAGGAGGAATGTTGGCTTGAGGGACCCTAGGGGGTTGAGCTCGAGGTTGCCTTCTTGGCCCCATCTTCACTTGTGCATTTGAGCATTGTCCTACTTCTAATTTCTTCCTAGGAATTTGCACAAATGAAGTTTCTTCTTTCCTCAAACTCTTGACAAACACGGTCTTGTTAGAGGTTGAGATCTTCTTGCCATCTTCATACCCAAGACCCCTCTTGTCACATGGACTCTTTCCAACACCAAGCATATGGTCAAGCTTCTTGGTGCTAGAATCCATCCTAGTCATAGATTCTCTAACTTCTTCAAGCTCCCTCTTTAGGGTATCTTCATTCCTCCTAGATAAGACTAACTCCTCTTTTAGCTTATCTTCCGTCTTCTTGAATTTTTCCACTTGTTCACTTAAGTGGTCATTATGAGATGAAAGCTCAAGATTTTCTTCTCTCAACATCTTGATCTTTCTTGTGCTCTTGATTGCTAAATCATTAAATTCGGCATGATATTTAGCAAACACCTTTTTCTCCACAAATCCATTCATGGAGTTAGAAGAGTAATCACTTTCTACATCACTTAAGTCATTTTCCTCTTGACTCATTTCCTCTCTCTCACTACCACTTTTGCTCTTATGGGAGGAGGCAAAATCAAGGAGATTAGCCATGAGCTCTTCATCATCCGAAGACTCATTTCCCTCAATGGAGTCATCACTACTTCCACTCCAAGTGGCGGCCATCACTTTTCCCTTTTTCCTCTCATTGTGATTTGCACATTCGGGGGCAAAGTGACCTATGCCACCACACTCGAAACATCGGACCCCTTTTCTTTCGGTCCTCTCTTGCCTAGGTTCAAACTTCTTGAAAGAGCCATTTTTCTTCAAATCTTGTCCTTTTGATCCAAAGCTCTTTCTTCTAAACTTCATAACCTTGTTGAACCTTTTTACAAACAAGGCAAGGTCTTCATCCGAGTCAACCTTCTTTTCCTCCTTTTCATCCTTGGAGGTTTTTAAAGCAATTCCTTTTTGCTTTTTAGTGGGTGTGGAGATAGGCCCCTTCCTAGACTCATAAGCTAGAAGTCTCCCAATCACCTCACTCGGCTTCATATCCTTATATCCACTATTTTCTTCTAAAGCCGTCACCTTAGATTCAAACCTATCGGGTAGAGATCTCATAATCTTTTGCTTGATTCTCCTATCCGAATATGGATCACCAAGTTGATGGCTTTGGTTGACTATATCCATCAACTTGATCTCAAAGTCATTGAAGCACTCATTCTCCTCCATCTTAAGCATCTCGAATTGAGTTTGGAGGACTTGAAGCTTAGAGTCCTTCACCACTTCGGTTCCCTCATGTGCAATCTCTAGGATGTCCCAAGCCTCCTTAGCTATCCTAGTATTTTGAATCAATTTATATTGATTTTCGTCCATAGCACACAAGATGGCATGCATCGCCTTCCTATTCCACTTTGAAGCCTCAAACTCTTGCACGTTCCATTGCACCTTAGGCTTCAAAAAATCTTCTCCTCCACCCGCAGGAGTCATCATAGGGAGATCATATCCGTCTTCCACCGCCATCCATGCACGGTCGTGAATTTGACATATGTAGGATTCCATCTTCCCTTTCCATTGGGAATAGTTCAATCCGGTAAGAAGTGGAGGCCTTGTGCTAGAAGCACCTTCGTTGCCACCACCATTTCCACCGTTTCCACTCATAGTGTTTATGAATGAATGAAATGAATGCAAATGTATGAATGATCAAAAATCACACAAAATGCAAAACACACCAAAATAAGCAAGGATCACCTAAGTATGTCTAGGAACCCGCTCTGATACCAATTGAAACTAATTATTGCACGGTGTGTATAAAACTATCTAGAGGGGGGGGTGAATAGATTTTACGCTTTTTACCCAATTTTTCGTGTTAGTCAAAATTACGAAAATGCCCTCAAGATAAAATAAACAAGCAAGTGTAATATGGTGCGGAAATTAAAACAACACTTGATTTTTACGTGGAAACCCTCACGGGAAAAACCACGAGCTATGTAAGTAAACCACACTCGAACCTTGAATCCACTAAATGTGCAAACAATTACAACCTAATCTCGGAAGTAATCACACACCTACCTAATCCCGGTATGAGTGAACCTAGTCCAATTTTGCTTGCGATCTAAGCAACCTAATCCCGGATGCTACACACAAGACTTACTTTCTCTATGAAGAGAATACAACCCTAAGTGAATATATGTGAATATCCAAAATACAACATAGAGTAAGGGAAACCCTATATGCTTATCTAAGATGAATAATATGCAATTAAGAACAATCCTAGATATCAAAACTAAATGACATGTCAATTAGTTTAGCTAATCAATATTAAGCACAAAACCTAATATGCTAGCACAATACAACTTCTCAAACATACATCATACTAATCTCAATCTTGTATCCAAGGCATACAAAATAACAAACAAGTAATTAATTGAGATTGCTAGATAAGAGAAACACAAAATATGTAAGATATTAGTGAAAAGCTTACCAAGCAAAGTATGATGAAGAATCCATGCTAGATGACATCTAGATGATCAAAGATGATGCTAGATGATGATTGATGATCATGAATAAGTGTTTGAGTAATTAAAAATGAGTTCTTAGAATTTTTCTTCTCTTTGAAAAATATCGTAAGTATGAAATCTGAATATGAACTCTCTTACTTGACCTAAAGGCAAAATGGCATATATATAGGGGGCCAAACCAAAGTGAGGTCGTTTAAGTAAGTTTCAAAGAAACGCGCCGATCGGCGGTTTCATTCGGTGGTCATTCGGCGGCCAAGCCGTCGAATTCAACCGCCGAATTGCTCCGATGAAACAGGGGAGAAACGGTGGTTTCAAAACTGCCGAATCAACCGCAGAATAAACCCGAGAAATAAAAACCATCGGGTATGAACGGCGGTTTCGATCGGCGGCCAGGCAACCGCCGATCCAACCGTCGAAATGATCCAAAGACCTCTGGACTCAAATGACGGTTTCATTCGGCGGCCAGGCCGCCGATCCAAACCGCCGTTTCACCAATTTTGGTGAAACCAAGGGAGAAGCAAAGGGCATTCTCCAACGGCGATTTTCGCGCAAGAACAAGAACACAAGGTGCATGCGCGGACGTTTCCGAACAACAATGGGAAACGAATTACAAGACACATAAACACACAACAACATATAACAAAGAAGTGCAAGTGTGATCAGTGACATGTGAAGAGAATGCACACAAATGCAAGTATGCTAAGTGAGTGTGTGCACTAAATCTCTTCATAGAAAAATAAGCACTAAACATATACCGTTGGAGTTCTTAACACTTGCAAGGGCCTTGAGCTTGAAGACATTCCTAAGCTACCCTTACATGATCCCCACATATGGTTTGATCACGAAATAAGCCAATTAAAAACAACGGGAATCCTTACAATATCAATAAAATTACATTGAGTGTGTTACCAAGATATCGACCCTCAATTTTCTTTCACGAAAATCCCTCCTTGGGGAGTAGATCTCGTTTGAGTCCATTGTCTAGTCTATCCTTGTAAGGAAGTATGTTGCTAAATTCCATTCATGGACGCCCCTTGGGGGGATTACCAATAAATAATAAAGCTCAACTAACCTTGGAGGCCATAGGTGTTACAAAAACACCTTCTCCCACTCAATTATTTAAGGCGTGTGATTAAATCCCATAGAATGATTTACCAAGTTATCTAGATGCCAATTTAGATACCTAAATCATTCAATGCATGTTCATACCAAAAGAGATATATGAGTGGCACTCCTATTCTATATGTCATGTTATCATACAATAACAAATATTGTAATATTTATGCAAAAAATAAATAGCAACAATTTTGGCCATCCTAGAAAAGCAAGTAAATTACAATTTGTCAGGAATACAAGATCTTCAAGTGGCCATCAACCATACACATATCCCTCGACCTCCTCCCATGGGCGTGCACAGCCCACAACCCCACAAAGGGGCTGCCGTGCGCAGCCCACCATGTAATGGTCTTGCCATGTGCATCCTAATCCACTCCTAGGGTGCGCACGGTGCTCGTTCTTGGTTCCGGTTGCTTCCTTTTTCTTCAAGTCTTCGAATCTTCAATGCTTGAACATATTACAGCAGTATTTAAACTAATAAAATATTGCAGTATTTTTTTTTTTTATTCACTGCAGTACTTTTTACAAAAGAAAAAACTGCACTTAAAATTAAATAAAAACTGCAGTAAAAATACTGCACTTAAAATAAAATAAAAATAAAACCTCGCAACTACCAAGAAGGTATTATGGCGATGATAGACCACCCTTCTTGTTACAATTCCGAAACAAAAATTACATTGAAAATCTAGGACCAAAATCGAGCAACAACAATCTGTTAGGATTATGCTCAATAGCAAGAGTGTAATGTTGTAATTAACAATCTTTTTCATATTAATAAAGTGATTTCTGGTTTAACAAATCGTATAGCATTTATAGTTTATATTATAATTGTCAAAGTAAATAATCATAAGGTCTAAAGACTATGGGAAAAGAAGAATTGTTCGTACATCTGGATATGTATGTGGTAGACACAATTCTTTAGTTAGTCTTGAATAATGTTCACAACTTAAGTTAAAGGTTGGGCACCTTTATCTTGTTAAAGTTGTAGAATTCTTTTGCTAGCATTTGAGTGGGATCAAATGAGATATGATGAGTCTAAAATCATCGGAGTGTCTTCGAGCAAAAGGATCTAGTGCACTGGGTGCATTGAACTGGATCACAATGAAAAGCTTTATCTAGAACCGTCAGTAGATAATAGTCTTTTCATTATCAGGACAATCGGAGAGTCTATCTTAATCCTGAGATAAATGATGGACTTATGGTTGCAAGTGATATCATTTGAGTTATCAATGAGTACGATTATATCGCATAGTCTATCATCGATAGTTTGGTGATATTCATTTGTTAATCGATAGAGGACTTCATTTATAGATATGGACATCGTGGCTCCATTTAATAAAATGAGAGTATAATATTATCATATGGATGTTTTGAGGTAATTGGATATTAAATCTCAACGTTGAGTTTTCGATAGTGTCTATTGAAAACGTGGCTTCTGGACAAGTCAAAATATCCAAGTTCAAAACGTGGTCATATGAGTAAATATGGTAACTTGGAGAGTTATAGGCGGTCTATGAACTCTTGGCGATTACTGATATTAATCACGAGGATACACTATCTCCAATATGATTGTCTAGGGTATGAATGAGGAGCATCTTCCTTTTCTATCTTTATTTAAGAGTTCAGTTTTAGCTCTTTAGTGGAATGAGTTAAAATTAATGGATCGGACCTAAGTGAATCATTTGTTGATTGTGATTAGGTTATGTCTATTGAAGCTTAAATTTAGATGGCCCGCCAAGATCCCCAATCCACACGGACTTGCATGGATCACTTGATATATTCTACCGGACCAATTTAAGGGTCCATCTAGAATTGCATTTAATATATTAAGAATATAATTTGCACATTATTTAAGTAATGGGCTGCTCAATTATATTAATATATTAATGAAAGACATGTGGGCTTGTTTCTTTTAGTAAGAATGGGTCTGGTTCACATGTGGGCTTTTTATTTAAAGTCCAATGGATTAAATGAAATAGGAAAATAATATTAGGCCCAATCTTATATAAGTGGGGCGGCTAGGTTAATGTTTTAACCTAAAAATATTATTTTGTTTCATTTGTTTTAATTAAATAAGAATTAATTAATTTATTGATTAATTGTTTAATTAAAGAAACAAATCTTTCCTAAAAGTAAAAGACTTGTTTGATAAGTAAGTAAATAAATTAGTTTTATTTATTTAATCAAATAAGGAGTCTTTTTATTTAGTCAAAATAAAAAGAATAAAAATAAAGGAGTTGGATTAGGGTTTGAAGTCTTAAAAGACATGTGGTTTTTGGGTGCAATACAACTCCTCTTTTGTAGAGGAAAATTGCGGCAACCCTAGGCAAATACACATAGAGAATTCGGCCACCCTATAAGGAAAGAAGGAAGAAATTTTGGCCACCTATATAAGCATACTTATAGAATTCGGCCACTACAATGAATGGTGCTTGAGTTTTTTTATTTCTTTCTTCTTCTTCTCAATTCCAAGAGAGTTTTTATTCTAAAAAGACAAAAAGGAGTGAGAAATTATTCTTTGATAGTATACTATTGCTTAATCATCAATAAGCTTGTGTATACGATATCGATCTAGGTTCACGCGAGTTTCGATCATTAGATTGAGAACTCAAAAGTGACCAGAATAATTTTTGACATTCTTTTGATTGTTTTGTGACTAACAAAGAAAAGAAAGTTTTTGTTTGGTCCATTCACAGGTTTGCAATTCAAAGAAAAGGGAGACCACGCTCCTAGGTGATCCATGTTCGTGCTCGGATTGAAGGTCTTGCGGATTACCATCGACGTAAGTCAATCGGATCACGCGACAAAAGGTAATTTACTTTTGTTAATGTATATGCATGTTTATTGATTAAAAGGGTTTAAGGTTCATAAAGGGAAAATTTTTAAAAGTCACTAAATCGTTTTTAGTATCGCTTCCGCTGCGTTTACCACTTTTGTTATTATTTTTCCCTACACAATCCACATAATAAACATATATAAAACCATACATCCACATGTAATTATATATGCGAATGCCTAGAGTGCCATCACTTTCTAAACATGCATAATCACAATAAAAAGAAATAGATCCACGTATATATACGTTAATTAATTAAAAGGGTTCAACCAAGGCTCTGATACCAATTGTAGGGAAAAATACTGTAGTACACGCAGCGGAAGCGAGACTAAAAATAGATTTAGTATGTTTTAAAAATTTTCCTTTTTATGAACCTTAACCCTTTAATTAATTAACTATACATATCAAGTAACCTAAGTAGAATACCTTTTGTCGTGTGATCCGATTGACTTACGTCGATGGTAATCCGCAAGATCTTCAATCCTAGCACGAACGTGAATCACCTAGGAGCGTGGTCTCCCTTTTCTTTGAATTGCAAACCTGAGAATGGACAAACAAACTTTTCTTTTTCTTTTGTTAGTCACAAAACAATCAAAAGAATACAAAGATTATTCCGGTCACTTTTGAGTTCTCAATCTAATGATCGAAACTCGCGTGAACCTAATTCAATGTTGTACACACAAGCTTATTGATGAACAAGCAATTAGTGTACCATCAAAAGAATAATCTCTTCTCTTCTTTTTTTGTCTTGGTAGAATATTCAAACACTTGTCTATGAGTTTAGAAGAAGAAGAAAATTGATTCAGTGAACCAGGGAGGTGGCCGAATTCTATAGCATGTATTATATAGGTGGCCGAAATTTCTTTAGGGTTGGCCGAATCCTACTTGTGATACAATTTGGGTTGGCCGAAAATCCTCTTTTAAAAAGGATTTGTGCTTTGCCCTAATTTCAATCAACTTTAGAATCCTAACCCTAATTTAACTCATAAGTATTTTATTCTTTTATTGACTTAATAAAAAGACTTCTTATTTGATTAAATAAATAAACTTAATTATTTATTTTCTTACCAAACAAGTCTTTTACTCTTAGTATACTACTACCAATAGTATATCTTTAGGAAATATATTTCCTGATCAGAAAAAGATTTGTTTCTTAATTAAATAATTAATTAAACAATTAATTAATTCTTATTTAATTAAACAATGAAACAAAATAATATATGTAAGGTTCCCAATTGTTGATTGGCTCATTTCGTGGACAAACCACATGTTGGGGATTCTTTGTAAGGGTAGGCTAAGTGTAGGTGTTATTGCTAAGGCCCTTTGAAGACCTCATTCTTGATAAGCACCGAAGGTAATTTTCTATGTGCTTACTTGTCTTGAAGAGATAGTTGAACACACTCACAACTCATGCATATGTTTAATCCTTATATGTTGTGTGTCTTATTTGTGTGCTTTAATGTTCATTAACATCTCTTCTTGCATGTCAGTTTGATTGTATCTTGCATATCCAATTGCCTTGTCATGCTTAGTCTTAGGATCGCATTTTTGCATTGGGCGCTCCCAAAAGCGCTCTACAAAAGCGCTGTACGAACAGCCCCTGTTGAGCGCTGTACAGACCTGATCGATTTAATTCGGTCGCTGTACGAGCGCTGTACAAAGCGCTGTACAAAGCGCTCTACGTAGAGCGCCCCTCTATTTTCTCGTGAGAACAGAGCATGGGCGCTGTACATTAGTGCCCTACGTACAGTGTCAAGGCAAATATGAGGCCAACTTATCAAAACAACCACACTTTGATTTGGCCCCCTATATATATGCCACTTTGACTTTAGGTCAATTACAAGAGTTCATATTCAGATTTCATACTTAGGATATTTTTCAAAGAGAAGAAAAATTCCAAGAACTCATTTTTATTATCTCAAACACTTTTTCATGATCATCAATCATCTTCTAGCATCATCTTTGATCATCTAGATGTCATCTTACATCATCTAGATGTCATCTTGCATGGATTCTTCATCATACTTTGCTTGGTAAGCTTTTCACTAATATCTTACATATTTTGTGTTTCTCTTAACAAGCAATCTCAATTAATTACTTGTATGTTATTTTGTATGCTTTGGATACAAGATTGAGATTAGTGTGATGTATGTTTGAGAAGTTGTATTGTGATAGCTAATTAGGTTTTGTGCTTAATCTTGATTAGCTAAACTATTTGACATGTCATTTAGTTTTTAATATCTAGGATTGTTCTAATTGCATATTAATCATCTTAGATAAGCATATAGGGTTTCCCTTGCTCTATGTTGCAATTGGATATTCATATATTCACTTAGGGTGTTATTCTCTTCATAGAGAAAGTAAGTCTTGTGTGTAGCATCCAGGATTAGGTTGCGTAGATCGCAAGTAAATTGGACTAGGTTCACTCATACCGGGATTAGGTAGGTGTATGATTACTTCCGGGATTAGGTTGTAATCGTTTTACACATTTAGTGGATTCGAGGTTCGAGTGTGGCTTACTTACTAGCCCGTGGTTTTTCCCGTGAGGGTTTCCACGTAAAAATCAAGTCTTATTTAATTTCCGCATTTTATACTTGATTTGTTGCTTTATCTATTTAGGGGTAATTTCGTAATTTTGACTTAATACGAAAAATTGGGTAATAAGCTTAAAATCTATTCACCCCCCCTCTAGATAGTTTTATACACACCGTGCTATAATTAGTTTCAATTGGTATCAGAGCGGGTTCCTAGACATACATAGGTGATCCTTGCTTATTTTGGTGTGTTTTGCATTTTGTGTGATTTTTGATCATTCATACATTTGCATTCATTTCATTCATTCATAAACACTATGAGTGGAAACGGTGGAAATGGTGGTGGCAACGAAGGTGCTTCTAGCACAAGGCCTCCACTTCTTACCGGATTGAACTATTCCCAATGGAAAGGGAAGATGCAATCCTACATATGCCAAATTCATGACTGTGCATAGATGGCGGTGGAAGACGGATATGATCTACCCATGATGACTCCCGGTGGTGGAGGAGAAGAAGTTTTGAAGCCTAAGGCACAATGGAACGCGCAAGAGTTTGAGGCTTCAAAGTGGAATAGGAAGGCGATGCATGCCATCTTGTGTGCTACGGACGAAAATCAATACAAATTGATTCAAAATACTAGGATTGCTAAGGAGGCATGGGACATCCTAGAGATTGCACATGAGGGAACTAAAGTGGTGAAGGACTCTAAGCTTCAAGTCCTCCAAACTCAATTCGAGATGCTTAAGATGGAGGAGAATGAGTGCTTCAACGACTTCGAGATTAAGTTGATGGACATAGTCAACCAAAGTCATCAACTTGGTGATCCATATTCGGATAGGAGAATCAAGCAAAAAATTATGAGATCTCTACCCGATAGGTTTGAATCAAAGGTGACAGCTTTAGAAGAAAATAGTGGTTATAAGGATATGAAGCCGAGTGAGGTGATTGGGAGACTTCTAGCTTATGAGTCTAGGAAGGGTCCTATCTCCACACCTCCTAAAAAGCAAAAAGGAATTGCTTTGAAGACCTCCAAGGATGAAAAGGAGGCAAAGAAGATTGACTCGGATGAAGACCTCGCCTTGTTTGTAAAAAGGTTCAACAAGGTTATGAAGTTTAGAAGAAAGGGCTTTGGATCAAAAGGTCAAGATTTGAAGAAAAAGGGCTCTTTCAAAAAGTTTGAACCTAGGCAAGAAAGGACCGAAAGGAAAGGGGTCCGTTGTTTTGAGTGTGGTGGCATAGGTCATTTTGCCCCCGATTGTGCAAATCATGTTGAGAAGAAAAAGGGGAAAGTGATGGTCACCACTTGGAGTGGAAGTAGTGATGACTCCTATGAGGGAGATGAGTCTTCGGATGATGAAGAGCTCATGGCTAATCTCTTAGCTTTTGCCTCCTCCCATAAAAGCAAAAGTGCTAGTGAGAGAGAGGAAATGAGTCAAAAGGAAAATGACTCAAGTGGAGAAGAAAGTGATTCCTCTTCTAACTCCATAAATGGATTTATGGAGAAAAAGGTGCTTGCTAAATATCATGCCAAGTTTAATGATCTAGCAATCAAGAGCATAAGAAAGATTAAGATGTTGAGAGAAGAAAATCTTGAGCTTACATCTCAAAATGACCACTTAAGTGAACAAGTGGAAAGATTCAAGAAGATGGAAGATGTTGTATGTATAAATTCGCCAAACTGACACGTCATCAAAAGAGCTAACGAAAGACTACCACGTCATTCATTGACCGGGTTAAAGGAGGAAGTTTGACAAGTCAGAATGATAGAATAGCTTAAACCAGAAGGAAGTCAAAGATATGGTCGCCGAAGCTAAAAACCTACTCGCCGAATATAGAAGTGTACTCGCCAAAAATGCAATACCCAGAAAATAAAGGTACTCGCTGGACCAGCACACTGGACATGAACCGACTCGGCAGAAACACAAAAATAAACCCCCAACTTTTAGAAGACCCAGAACAACAAGGAATCATAAAAAGGAAAGTAGACCTGATCCGTGACAAGTCAGGATCCTAGTACGAATCAAAGAGGGAAACCTTTCACCCACACGGCTGAAAACAAGGGGAAACCCTAAGTAAACATGTATAAATAGAACCACCTATCCCATGAGGAGGGGGTTCAGAAATCTAGAGAGCAATTGTGAGAGATCTGAGCGTGTAACAAAGCAACGAAAACCTAGTATTATTCTTCTGCCCTCAGGGGCGCCGTGGTTTTTTCCCATTCAAGGGTTTTCCACGTAAAACTTGTCTTTTGCATGTGTTCTTAATTTTCTTGTTTTATATTAAATTGATATAATTGTTGAGTGCGTGGCAATCCAAATTTCACCGTCAACAATTGGCGCTAGAAGGAGGGGGTCTTTGAACAGAAACTTCGAGGGACCCTTGCAAATCAGACAGCATGAACAACGACAGCGACAGAGATGGTAACTCTAGCGGAGATTTAGTTGTTGAACCAACTGCACCGACGGGAGACAGGGCAGTGACAATCGGGGAACAATCTGAAACTAATTAATGCACGGTGTGTATAAAACTATCTAGAGGGGGGGTGAATAGATTTTACGCTTTTTACCCAATTTTTCGTGTTAGTCAAAATTACGAAATTACCCTCAAGATAAAATAAACAAGCAAGTGTAATATGGTGCGGAAATTAAATTGACACTTGATTTTTACGTGGAAACCCTCACGGGAAAAACCACGGGCTATGTAAGTAAGCCACACTCGAACCTCGAATCCACTAAATGTGCAAACGATTACAACCTAATCCCGGTAGTAATCACACACCTACCTAATCCCGGTATGAGTGAACCTAGTCCGATTTTGCTTGCGATCTAAGCAACCTAATCCCGATTGCTACACACAAGACTTAGCTTCTCTTGAAGAGAATACAACCCTAAGTGAATATGTGAAAATATCCAAAATGCAACATAGAGCAAGGGAAACCCTATATGCTTATCTAAGATGATTAATATGCAATTAAGAACAATCCTAGATATCAAAACTAAATGACATGTCAATTAGTTTAGCTAATCAATATCAAGCACAAAAACCTAATATGCTAGCACAATACAACTTCTCAAACATACATCATACTAATCTCAATCTTGTATTCAAAGTATATAAAATCACATACAAGTAATTAAATTGAGATTTTTAGATAAGAGAAACACTAAATATGTAAGATATTAGTGAAAAGCTTACCAAGCAAAGTATGATGAAGTTTCCATGCAAGATGACATCTAGATGATCTATGATGATGCTAGATGATGATTGATGATCATGGAACAAGTGTTTGAGTGATTAAAAATGAGTTCTTTGGAATTTTTCTTCTCTTTGAAAAATCTCCTAAGTATGGAATCTGAATATGAACTCTTGTTGATGACCTAAAGTCAAAGTGGCATATATATAGGGGGCCAAAACAAAGTGTGGTCGTTTTGATAAGTTTGCCCACTATTTGCCTTGGGCGCTGTACGTAGGGCGCCATTGTACAGCGCCTGTACAGCGCCCTTGCTCTGTTTTCACGAGGAAACAGAGTGGCGCTGTACGTACAGCGCTCTGTACCGCGCTATGTACAGCGCCCCAACAGCGACCGATTAAATCGATCAGGTCTGAACAGCGCTCAATGGGCGCTGTTCGTACAGCGCTTCTGTAGAGCGCTTTTGGGGGCGCCCAGTGCAAAAATGCAATCCTAAGGTTAAGCATGACAAGGCAATTGGATATGCAAGATGCAATCAAACTAACATGCAAGAAGAGATGTTCATGAGCATTAAGGCACACATAAAAGACACACAACATATAAAGATTAAACATATGCATGAGTTGTGAGTGTGTGCATCTATCTCTTCAAGACAAGTAAGCACTTAGAATATTACCTTTGGTGCTTGTCAATAGTGAGATCTTCAAAAGGGCCTAAGCAATAACAACAACATCTAAGCTACCCTTACAAAGCAACCCCACATGTGGTTTGATCACGAAATAAGCCAATTAAAAACAACGGGAATCCTAACAATCTCCCCCTTTGGCTATTTCGTGACAAAACCACCACTCACATTGATTCCTCACATAGAATTAGAAACTACGGGACTACAATGATTATCTACATTACAAAGAGATAAGAAAGTAAAAACTTCAAGTCTTCAATCTCTTGTAGAACAATCAAGCCCTGAAAATAAAGTTTCTAGCATTTCCAATACAAGTAAAGTGTGAGATTAATCATGTGAGAACAATAACAAGCATTTGCATTTAGTTTAGGCTCAACATTATGAAAATGTATGCGTATGCAATGCTCCCCCTCAACGGGTTACTCCCCCTCAATGTATGTTCTCCCCAAAATGCACAAAAGCTTCTATATTTTGCAACTCCCCTTACCATTTCCTACTCCCCCTTTTTGTCATGATATAGGCAAAGGAGTAGTCCCCAACCGGGTCACTCAAAGCAACGAGAGATAGAAGCATGCAAGATATGCATATACATATAAGTCACTTTATGCACTTCAATTAATTTGAGAGAAACAAGGAGATTTATTTGAGAAAATGTGTGAATCCAACATGCTTTGCATACAAGACATATAGCATTCAAGTCCAAAATACAATGGTATTTGGCAAAGCAAATGACAAAGGTTTCTAATTTGAATTCAAACCAATTTCACCAATGTCATGGGGAAAAGCAAGGATATAGAGATTATTGATTTCAATTTTAAGAGCAACTATATCCAACTTTATAAGCGAAACATGGCATGAGCGACTTTGCACCCTATTTGATTTTTCCGGATAAGATATCCGTATGATAGTAACCATGTTCAACTAATAAAGAAAGAGAGACATTTGGAATGTAAATTCCTTTGAACGGATAAAAGATCCTTTATTCATTTAGAGTCTCATAAGCTTTCACACAAGTTTTGCATTTTTAAGAATATGCAATCATCAATTCATGCTTTTCATGTGAGCATGTTGTATGAATTTCATGCTTTTTCATTTAGCATTAGCATGTTATTAAAGAATCATCATGTCATGGAGATAACTATAGGTCATTCACATCATACTTCCTATGTAAATCTCCTAGTCCAAAAATGCATGTTTGAACATAAATATGACATGGATTGTAGACAAGCAAGGTTCACACTTATATAATTGAAAACATATATACATATGTACAACCAAGCTTACTCAAGCAATCAAAAGAAGAGGCATAAGTTATTTCAAATTTTTTGCAAGTTACAAGAATGCAAAATAGCTCTCTTTGCTTGAGTTCCCTATATGGGGTCACTTATAGAACATCACTCCACAAGACATATCCCAATAGATCTACTAAGAGTTTTAAATCGAGTAGCATCTAAGGGTTTAGTAAATAAGTCCGCAAGTTGATCATTAGTACTTACATGTTCAAGTACTATGCATTTATTTTCAACAAGCTCTCTAATGAAGTGATGGCGGATGTCAATATGCTTAGTTCTAGAATGTTGAACCGGATTCTTGGAAATATTAATAGCACTCATGTTATCACAAAAGAGAGTGAGAGTACCTTGATTGAATCCGTAGTCTACTAGCATTTGCTTCATCCATAGGAGTTGTGTGCATCCACTCCCCGCGGCTATGTACTCGGCCTCGGCCGTGGACAAGGAAATTGAGTTTTGCTTCTTGCAAAACCAAGACACCAAGTTGTTGCCTAGAAAGAAGCAACCGCCCGATGTGCTCTTCCTATCATCACAATTTCCTGCCCAATCCGCATCACTAAAGCCAACTAGACTAGCATTAGTGTCAAAAGAGTACCAAATCCCATAGTTGGATGTCCCATTCACATAGCGAATGATCCTCTTAACGGAAGAGAGGTGGGACTCCTTAGGATCCGCTTGGTACCTAGCACACACACCCACACTAAAAGATATATCGGGCCTACTTGCGGTCAAATAAAGCAAGCTACCTATCATGCCACGATATAGAGTTTGTTCCACACTTTTACCACTAGCATCCTTGCTTAGCTTCAAAGTGGTACTCATGGGTGTATCACAACGTTTGGCATTCTCTAAACCAAACTTCTTCACTAGGTTCTTAGCATATTTGGCTTGGGTTATGAAAATCCCATCATTCATTTGCCTAATTTGCAAACCTAGGAAGTAACTAAGCTCACCAACAAGACTCATCTCAAATTCATGAGACATAACATCAACAAATTGTTGGACTTTGGTGTTGTTGGTGGAGCCAAACACTATGTCATCAACATATATTTGAGCTATGAAAAGCTCATCATTGTCTCTCTTGATGAATAGTGTCTTGTCAACACTACCTCTTGTGTAGTTATTGTCAACAAGAAATTGAGTGAGGCGCTCATACCAAGCCCTTGGTGCTTGTTTCAACCCATAAAGTGCCTTCTTGAGGCGATAGACATAATTGGGGTGGTGTGCATCCACAAACCCCTTAGGTTGTTCAACAAACACTTCCTCTTGCAAGAAGCCATTGAGGAAGGCACTCTTGACGTCCATTTGGTGCAATTTGAACTTGTGCACACAAGAGATGGACAAGAGAAGCCTAATGGACTCTAAGCGGGCAACGGGAGCAAAAGTCTCCTCAAAGTCGATACCCTCAATTTGAGAGTACCCTTGTGCTACAAGTCTAGCCTTGTTCCTCACTATGTTGCCATCCTCATCGGATTTGTTCCTAAATATCCATTTTGTGCCTATGACATTAGTGGTCTTAGGCCTAGGAACTAGAGTCCAAACCTCATTCCTTTCGAATTGGTTTAGCTCTTCTTGTATGGCAAGAACCCAAAATTCATCATTTAAGGCTTCTTCAACCTTTTTGGGTTCTATTTGAGAGGTGTAGCATGTCAAGCTAATTAGATTAGCTATTTGACGCCTAGTTCTAACACCCTCATTAACATCTCCAATAACATCTTCTTTGTTATGGAGTCTTCTAACCCATGGAGCGGGTTCATTAGAGTCCAAGTTAGGAACTCTAGTACTAGGTTGTGTGACTTCATTAGATGTCCCAACATTGGGAGTCACCACAACCCTCTCCAAAGGAGAGTCATCCTCTAAAACATCCTCCTCCTCATCATTTTTGGACTTGAGCCTTGTATCATCAATGACAATATTTGATGATTCCATGACGGTTCGAGTCTTCAAGTTGAAAACTCTATAGGCTCTACTATTCAAGGCATAGCCAATAAAGATACCCTCATCACTCTTAGCATCAAACTTGCCAAGTTGATCACGGTCATTTAAAATGTAGCATTTGCTCCCAAATGTGTGGAAGTAGCTAACATTTGGCCTCTTGCCTTTCCATAATTCATAGGAGGTGTTTCTAGTACCGGGCCTTAGGAACACTCTATTTCCTATATAGCAAGCCGTGTTGATGGCTTCGGCCCATAGGTTCCTAGGGACATTGTTGCTAAGCAACATCACACGGGCCATCTCTTGGAGGACCCTATTCTTCCTCTCAACAACTCCATTTTGTTGAGGTGTCCTAGGAGCGGAAAACTCATGGGAGATGCCTAGGCTATCACAATAGCTTTCAAAAGAGGCATTCTCAAACTCCCTCCCATGGTCACTTCTAATCCGTTTAATGCTTCTAATGTTAGAATTCATTTCATTTTGCAATTTAGTACAAAGCATTTTAAACTTATCAAAAGTTTCGGATTTTTCTCTAAGAAAATATGTCCATGTAAATCTAGAGAAATCATCAACACAAACAAAAATGTATCTCTTTCCACCTAAGCTCTCGGTTTGCATAGGACCCATGAGATCCATGTGGAGAAGCTCTAGGGGCTCCTTGGTGGAGAGATACTTGCCCTTTTTGTGCATGCTTTTGGTTTGTTTTCCTTGTTGGCAAGGTCCACAAATACCATTGGCTTTCTTCCCAAGCTTAGGGAGGCCACGCACACACTCGAACTTTCCAAGGGTTCTTAAATCCCTAAAGTTCATGTGGCCAAGTCTTTCATGCCACAACTCAACTTGCTCATCCATGGACACATTGTTTGAGACTATTCTAGCTTAAAGACAATAACAATTGTCGCTAGATCTCATACCTTTCAATAAAGTTTGTCCATCGGGCTTTAGGATTGAGCAATCATTTTTACTAAACAAGACGGAATATCCTTCATCACTTAGATGTGAAATGCTTATTAAATTGGCTTTCAAGCCATCAACAAATAAAGCATCGGATAAGGAGGGTAAACCGGGAACGGAAATGGATCCTTTCCCTACAACCTTCTTTTTGGATCCATCACCAAAAGTGACATATCCACCTTCCTCCATAACAAGAGTCTCGAAGAAACTCTTGTTTCCCGTCATGTGCCTAGAGCACCCACTATCCAAATACCAAAAATTAGAAGAATTTGCCTTCAAGGCTATTTGTGCAACATGGCAAACATTTTCATTCTTTCTAATCCACTTAGCAACAATTTTAGCTTTCTTAGTGGTCTTTGGTACATGTGCTCTATTATTCCTAGGATCATGCAAATCAATATTATTATTCCTGGGAACATGCATCATGGCTCTTTTCTTTTTCTTCTCTATCATGCTTCTAGTTTTGCACATTTTTATATAGCGAAAGCATTGTGGTCTAATATGACCAACAAATCCACAAAAGTGACAAATAGGAGTAAAATAAGGAATCATACCTTGTCCTTGTCTTTGTGGATGAAAGGGTTCAATGCGTCTTCGTTGTTGAACCGGTCTAGGTTGCTTCCAAGCTTGAGGTTGCATGATAGGCCTCTTTCCTTTGTGAGCCATTTGAGGAGAAATGTTGGCTTGAGGAACCCTAGGGGGTTGAGCTTGAGGTTGCCTTCTTGGCCCCATCTTCACTTGAGCATTTGAACTTTGTCCTATTTCTAACTTCTTTCTAGGAAGTTGCACAAGTGAAGTTTCTTCTTTCTTCAAGCTCTTGACAAATATGGTCTTGTTAGAGGTTGAGATCTTCTTGTCATCTTCATACCCAAGACCCCTCTTGTCACATGGACTCTTTCCAACACCAAGCATATGGTCAAGCTTCTTGGTGCTAGAATCCATCCTAGTCATAGATTCTCTAACTTCTTCAAGCTCCCTCTTTAGACTATCCTCATTCCTCCTAGATAAGACTAACTCCTCTTTTAGCTTATCTTCCATCTTCTTGAATTTCTCCACTTGTTCACTTAAGTGGTCATTTTGAGATGCAAGTTCAAGATTTTCTTCTCTCAACATCTTGATCTTTCTTGTACTCTTGATTGCTAAATCATTAAATTCGGCATGATATTTAGCAAACTCCTTTTTCTCCATAAATCCATTCATGGAGTTAGAGGAGGAATCACTTTCTACATCACTTAAGTCATTTTCCTCTCTCTCACTAGCACTTTTGCTTTTATGGGAGGAGGCAAAAGCTAGGAGATTAGCCATGAGCTCTTCATCATCCGAAGACTCATCTCCCTCATAGGAGTCATCACTACTTCCACTCCAAGTGGCGGCCATCACTTTTCCCTTTTTCTTCTCAACATGATTTGCACAATCGGGGGCAAAATGACCTATGCCACCACACTCGAAACATCGGACCCCTTTCCTTTCGGTCCTCTCTTGCCTAGGTTCAAACTTCTTGAAAGAGCCCTTTTTCTTCAAATCTTGACCCTTTGACCCAAAGCTCTTCCTTCTAAACTTCATAACTTTGTTGAACCTTTTTACAAACAAGGCAAGGTCTTCATCCGAGTCAACCTTCTTTTCCTCCTTTTCATCCTTGGAGGTTTTTAAAGCAATTCCTTTTTGCTTTTTAGTGGATGTGGAGATAGGCCCCTTCCTAGACTCATAAGCTAGAAGTCTCCCAATCACCTCACTCGGCTTCATATCCTTATAACCACTATTTTCTTCTAAAGCCGTCACCTTCGATTCAAACCTATCGGGTAGAGATCTCTTAATCTTTTGCTTGATTCTCCTATCCGAATATGGATCACCAAGTTGATGGCTTTGGTTGACTATATCCATCAACTTGATCTCGAAGTCATTGAAGCACTCATTCTCCTCCATCTTGAGCGTCTCGAATTGAGTTTGGAGGACTTGAAGCTTGGAGTCCTTCACCACTTCGGTTCCCTCATGTGCAATCTCTAGGATGTCCCAAGCCTCCTTAGCTATCCTAGTATTTTGAATCAACTTATATTGATTTTCGTCCATGGCACACAAGATGGCATGCAACGCCTTCCTATTCCACTTTGAAGCATCAAACTCTTGCGCGTTCCATTGCGCCTTAGGCTTCAAAACATCTTCTCCTCCACCCGCGGGAGTCATCATAGGGAGATCATATCCGTCTTCCACCGCCATCCATGCACGGTCATGAATTTGGCATATGTAGGATTCCATCTTCCCTTTCCATTGGGAATAGTTCAATCCGGTAAGAAGTGGAGGCCTTGTGCTAGAAGCTCCTTCGTGGCCACCACCATTTCCACCGTTTCCACTCATAGTGTTTATGAATGAATGAAATGAATGCAAATGTATGAATGATCAAAAATCACACAAAATGCAAAACACACCAAAGTAAGCAAGGATCACCTATGTATGTCTAGGAACCCGCTCTGATACCAATTGAAACTAATTAATGCACGGTGTGTATAAAACTATCTAGAGGGGGGGTGAATAGATTTTACGCTTTTTACCCAATTTTTCGTGTTAGTCAAAATTACGAAATTACCCTCAAGATAAAATAAACAAGCAAGTGTAATATGGTGCGGAAATTAAATTGACACTTGATTTTTACGTGGAAACCCTCACGGGAAAAACCACGGGCTATGTAAGTAAGCCACACTCGAACCTCGAATCCACTAAATGTGCAAACGATTACAACCTAATCCCGGTAGTAATCACACACCTACCTAATCCCGGTATGAGTGAACCTAGTCCGATTTTGCTTGCGATCTAAGCAACCTAATCCCGATTGCTACACACAAGACTTAGCTTCTCTTGAAGAGAATACAACCCTAAGTGAATATGTGAAAATATCCAAAATGCAACATAGAGCAAGGGAAACCCTATATGCTTATCTAAGATGATTAATATGCAATTAAGAACAATCCTAGATATCAAAACTAAATGACATGTCAATTAGTTTAGCTAATCAATATCAAGCACAAAAACCTAATATGCTAGCACAATACAACTTCTCAAACATACATCATACTAATCTCAATCTTGTATTCAAAGTATATAAAATCACATACAAGTAATTAAATTGAGATTTCTAGATAAGAGAAACACTAAATATGTAAGATATTAGTGAAAAGCTTACCAAGCAAAGTATGATGAAGTTTCCATGCAAGATGACATCTAGATGATCTATGATGATGCTAGATGATGATTGATGATCATGGAACAAGTGTTTGAGTGATTAAAAATGAGTTCTTTGGAATTTTTCTTCTCTTTGAAAAATCTCCTAAGTATGGAATCTGAATATGAACTCTTGTTGATGACCTAAAGTCAAAGTGGCATATATATAGGGGGCCAAAACAAAGTGTGGTCGTTTTGATAAGTTTGCCCACTATTTGCCTTGGGCGCTGTACGTAGGGCGCCATTGTACAGCGCCTGTACAGCGCCCTTGCTCTGTTTTCACGAGGAAACAGAGTGGCGCTGTACGTACAGCGCTCTGTACCGCGCTATGTACAGCGCCCCAACAGCGACCGATTAAATCGATCAGGTCTGAACAGCGCTCAATGGGCGCTGTTCGTACAGCGCTTCTGTAGAGCGCTTTTGGGGGCGCCCAGTGCAAAAATGCAATCCTAAGGTTAAGCATGACAAGGCAATTGGATATGCAAGATGCAATCAAACTAACATGCAAGAAGAGATGTTCATGAGCATTAAGGCACACATAAAAGACACACAACATATAAGGATTAAACATATGCATGAGTTGTGAGTGTGTGCATCTATCTCTTCAAGACAAGTAAGCACTTAGAATATTACCTTTGGTGCTTGTCAATAGTGAGATCTTCAAAAGGGCCTAAGCAATAACAACAACATCTAAGCTACCCTTACAAAGCAACCCCACATGTGGTTTGATCACGAAATAAGCCAATTAAAAACAACGGGAATCCTAACACAATCAGCTGCAACGCCAGGAACTAGGGCGGCTGATCCCAGGATTTTACAGCACTTCCAAGCTGTATTGGTAAACCTAATCAGCGAAGCCAGCAAGATAGGACTTTCGCTCCCCATAGGGTTAGGAGTTTCATCTCCTTACGAGTTAACCACCCCTGGAATCCATCCACCCGAAAGGCTACGATCAGAAGTTCACATCGCAATTCCCGATACTCAAGCAAGACAATCCATTGAAGAGACCCCCCAGGACCACACTGAGGATTTCGAGGGGAGAAAACAAAGGAAGGGAAAAGGCGTGATGAATGAAGAATCCAGGGAGGAACGAGACCAGGTGCAAACACATGGGGTCAATTCCAGTGACACACATCAGCGGAACCGGCGGAGACACCGTTCCATCTCATCTAAGGATAAGAGTCCTCGTCCACGAAGGGAACTGCGGTCCAAAAAAGCGAAGCGAAGAAGATCTGAGAGCATAGAAGATCGAAGAAGCCCGGATGAGAGAGGCGATCATGGTAGGATGACAATCAGGAGCAGACTCGATCCAGCAGGGGAGCCAACTGGTCATCGAGATGTAATCCTACAAGAGCTATCAAGAAAAGTTTCAGCAATGGCGCGAAGGTACGGTCGTAATGTATCTTCAGATGATGAGTCAGACAGCCCATTCATCGAAACTATTGCTCGCACCCAATTTCTAGACAGATTTAGGATGCCCACCATTGAACAATATAAGGAGAACAGGGATCCAAAGGAACATGTTCGCCGATTCCGTAATATTATGGCCTAGTATTCATCCAATGATGGGCTGTTGTGCCTCACCTTCCCACAAACATTCGGCGACCTCGCTTCCAGATGGTTTGGAAAACTCCCGCCCGGAACCATAAGCAGCTTCTCAAACCTCAGTAAGGCATTCATAAGGCAATTCATGGGAAGTGTCCAAAGAAGAAAGTCACTCGCTCATCTATCAAACTTGAAGCAGGAACGTTATGAGTCAATCAAGAAGTATCTAGCCAGGTTCGGGAAGGAAGTAGCTCAAATTGAGGACGCCAGTGATGTAGCTGTAATCGCCGCTTTCACCAATGGGGCTACAAAGTGGACGATTATCCTTTGACCTGCGAAGAGATAGACCTAAAACTTACGAGGAGATGATGGAAATAGCTGGCGACTATGCACTGGCAGAGGAAGAAGAAGTAGCGCAAGGGGGTAGCTACGTGCATGGGCACAAGCCTGACTCAAAATCAGACCATAAGGACGACAAAAAGATGCAATCACGTGATCGCCAGAAAGATGAGAAGGGCCAAAAGGGGTATTCAAGAGAAAGTAAAGGAAACACTCGAGCCAATAAGTTTCGAGGAAGGTACAACCATTACACCCCTTTAACTGGCGACCAGGAGGAGATATTGTCTGTGGTAGAAGACAAAGGACTCACCAAATACCCTCGACAGCAATCAGCAAATGCCAGGAGAGATACAACTAAGTATTGTCGATTCCACAATGATCATGGACATGAAACTTCAAAGTGTTTTCAGTTGCGCGATCACATTGAGAGCTTAATCAGAGATGGGCACCTGAAGGATTTTGCTTTGAAAGGTGACAAACACGATGGTCGCTGGGATGGCCGCCAAGGAAACGGGCAGGACAGGAAGAGTCCAAGGAGGAACAGCCCTAACACAGCTATAAACACCATTTTTGGCGGACCTCATACTGGGAGGAGCAATCGAGAAAGGATGTCAGAAGTTCGAGAAGTAATGTATGAAAGCAGAAGCATGGAGATCAATTCCGTGCAGAGAAACCCCAAGAAGGGAAGAGAAGGACATGATCCCATAACATTTACAACAGAAGACTCAGACGGAATTGATGCAAAACCCAACGATGCAATCGTTGTGGGGGTTCGAATAGCCCATAGGGATGTCCTTCGGGTGATGATTGACAATGGAAGTTCAGCCGATATCCTAAGTGCCAGGGTATATGATGAGTTACGGCTGGACAGAAAAGATCTTGAACCATTCCATGTGCCATTAAAGGGATTCGGGGGCGCAGAAGTTAGGTCGTTAGGAACTGTGAAGCTGCCGGTAAGATTTGGTACAGCACCATGCCGGCGAACAATCCTGTTGGACTTTGTCGTGGTTGACATCCACAATTGGCCGTATAATGCTTTACTTGGCCGACCGTTTCTTAACAAAGCTCGAGCTGTTACTTCAACCCACGCGTTGAAAATAAAGTTCCCTACAGAATTCGGTGTCGGAGAATTGAGAGGGTCACAGGAGATGGCTCGCCGTGCCAACCTATCAATCTTCAAAGATAAAGCAGGGATGGAAACCTTGAACATATTCGAAGTAGACAGGGAAGAGCAGGAAGATAATCCGGAAAACTTCGAACTGGACCCAAGAGACAAAACGTGCAGAGAGAAGGAAGAACCGACTGAATAGATTATTCTAGATTAAACGGAACCAGATAAAACAGTAAAGATCGAAGCAAGGCTGACTGAACAACTTAAGAAAGATATGATGAACTTGTTGAAAGAATATAGGGGGATTTTCGCTTGGTGCCACGAAGACATGCCAGGGATTGATAGAAGCGTAATTTCTCACAATCTGGCTGTGAATGAGAAATGCAAACCGGTGATGCAGAAAAGGAGAAGCTTCAACCCAGAAAGAAGTGCAGCGATAAAAGAGGAAGTATCAAAGTTGCTCGCCGCAGGGTCAATTAGAGAAGTTAAGTACCCAGAATGGGTGGCGAATGTGGTCTTAGTAAAAAAGAAGAACAATCAATGGAGGATGTGCGTCGACTTCACCGATTTGAACAAAGCCTGCCCCAAGGACAGCTTCCCGCTACCAAGGATTGACCAGTTAGTCGATGCAACAGCCGGACATGAGACGTTGAGCTTCATGGATGCATATTCAGGATATAACCAGATAAAGATGCACAAGCCAGACGAAGAGAAGACAGCGTTCACCACAGATTAGGGGTTGTACTGTTACACAGTCATGCCATTCGGCCTGAAGAACGCTGGGGCAACTTACTAGCGCTTGGTCAACAAAATGTTCGCCAGGCAAATAGGGAGAAATATGGAGGTCTACGTTGACGATATGCTGACAAAAAGCGTCACCGTAGATAGACATGCAGATGACCTGAGGGAAACGTTCGACGTGCTGGTCAAGTATGGAATGAAGTTGAATCCAGCAAAATGTGTATTCGGCGTACCATCGGGGGGGTTTCTCGGATATCAAGTACACCAAAGAGGAATAGAGGTGAACCCTGAAAAAATCCAAGCACTAGCGAGAATGGTCTCGCCAAAGACTCTGAAGGACGTCCAAAAACTCACGGGGTGCTTAGCATCGCTGAGCAGATTCATAGCCAAGTCAACAGACCGATGCCTACCATTTTTCAAAGCTCTAAAAAAGGGAAAGGGAATCGAGTGGAATGAGGATTGCGAAAAGGCTTTCCAGGCCTTGAAAGGTTACCTTGGACAGGCACCACTGCTATCAAAACCAGAAACAGGAGAGACATTGTACATGTACTTGTCCGTCTCTGAAGCAGCCACAAGTTCCGTGCTAGTGCGACAGGAAGATAGAATCCAAAAGCCAATATACTACACTAGCAAAGCACTGTTACCAGCCGAAACAAGGTACTCGCCGGCTGAAAAAAATGGCACTCGCCCTAATAACAGCAGCAAGGAAACTAAGACCATATTTCCAGGCTCATAAAATCGGGGTATACACCAACTGCCCACTAAAATTAATCTTGCAGAAACCAGAAGTATCCGGGCGGTTAACGAAGTGGGCGATCGAATTAAGTGAATTCGATGTAGAGTATCTCCCAAGGACAGCAATTAAAGCCCAGGCAGTGGCAAACTTTGTAGCAGAGTTCACCGAGCCAAGTATAGAGGTGGCGAGAATGATGGTGGAGCAAAATAAGAAGATATTCAAATGGCAACTTCGCGTTGATGGCTCATCAAACACGCACGGCAGCGGGGCAGGTGTAGTGCTGACAACCCCGGAACGAGACTCAATCGAATGTGCCTTGCGTTTTAACTTCAAAGCTACCAACAATCAAGCCGAGTACGAGGCACTCATAGTAGGTTTAAAGATTAGCACAGTCTTAGAAGCAGACGAGGTGGAAATTTTCAGCGACTCTCAGGTTGTTGTCAATCAGGTACTAGATGAATACCAGGCGAGAGATGAAAGCATGATCACTTACCTGGAATTGGCAAAGGAGCTGTTAGAAAGATTTAAAGAGTACAGAATTGTTCATGTCCCCAGAGAAGAAAATGAAAAGGCTGATGCCTTGGCCAAATTGGCATCTGCAACGATCAACATCTGGCCCAACAATATCTCTATGATCCGCCTATTGCAGCCGAGTATAGTTAAAGCAAAGGAAGTCGGGGCAGTCTTTGGCGAAAGGAACAGCTGGATCACACCAATTAAAGAATATCTCCTCAATGACGTACTCCTAAGTGACCCGTTAGAGGCAAAGCGGCTGAGATACAGAGCTACAAGATACTCAGTACTCAATGGAGAATTGTACAAGAGGGGATACTCGAGGGCACTGCAGAGATGTGTCGGACCCGAAGAAGCAGAAGGTATCCTGAGAAGCATACACAGTGGAAATTGTGGGAACCACGCTGGGGGTGCCAGCCTAGCCCACAAAACATTAAGGCAGGGTTTCTACTGGCCAACACTGTTCGCCGACTCCAAAAGGGTGGCAGCGAGATGTGAAGTGTGTCAGAAAATCGTCAATAACATCCGACAACCACCTGAGCTCCTACAAAGTATTACCTCGCCTTGGCCATTCGCCATATGAGGAATAGACTTGATCGGCCCAATGCCAACAACAACTGGAGGAGCAAAGCATGCCATAGTAGCCGTGGATTATTTTACAAAATGGGTAGAAGCCGAGCCGTTGGTACATATAACAGAAGCAAACACCATAAGCTTTGTGAAGAAAAATATCCTATACAGATTCGGGATACCAAACACCATCATCACGGACAATGGGACCCAATTCGATGGTAGGAAATTCAGGGAGCTATGTGATAAGTATGGCATCAACAACTATACGCTTCTCCAGCACATCCACAAACAAATGGCTAGACTGAAGCAGTGAACAAGATCATAAAGCACAACCTGAAAGCTAAGTTGGCAACCAAAAAGGGCAGCTGGGCGGATAAATTACCACAAGTGCTCTAGGCATATCGAACCACAGAGAGGGGTTCAACAGGCGAAACCCCATATTCCATGGCTTATGGAGCCGAAGCTGTTATTCCCGTGGAAACATCATTCTCTTCACCAAGGGTGCAGCTCTTTCAGCCAGAAATCAACATTGATATGCTAAAGTGCGGCCTAGATGAGTTAGAAGAAAGAAGAGAGCGCGCACAAATAAGGAATACTGCGTATCAACAGAGGGTAGCCAGATATTACAACTCGCATGTTCGTGAAAGGAGGTTCGCGCTTGGTGACTTAGTACTGAAGAGGGTGAATCCAGAAACAAGAGACAAAGCTGCAGGATCACTCGCAGACAAATGGGAAGGGCCTTATCAAATTACAGGGATAGCTGGCCACGGGGCATATCGTATCACTCGAGAAGGCTTTGGCGAACTACCTCGCCCATGCAATGCACAGTACTTGAAGATATATTTTCCTTAAACTCTTGGGAAAAGTTAAAGAGTTTTTTAACCCTTTTTATTTATGTCTTAGAGCAGTTTTTTCGTTTTAGCATTCTTTCTTTATGACTATGTTAACAAAGTTGTAGGAAATATTCAATAAAAGAGTAATTTATTACTAAGAATTCGCAATCACACTCGCCAGTCACAAAGGATATTCGCCATCGTATATCAACTCCCATGACATAAAGACGAGTTTCGTACTCGCAGCAATGATAATCGGCGAGAAACAAAAACCCGAGTTGCAAAAAGCGGCGATCGCCATTACGGGAAAACATAAATCCCAGAAGCCAGAAAGCCAGCTGAGCAAAGACAAAAACATGTTAAAAACTTGGTGTATGGTCGGATACGTCCTGACAAATACTAAGTACGCCAAAATACAGCAATGGCAGCTGAATATAGCTATAAAATACGCTAAAAACTTGGTATATGGTCGGATACGTCCTGGCGAATACTAAGTGAGCCGAAAACTCAGTAATGGCAGCTGAATAAAAGCAAAAAATATGCTAAAATATAACTTGGTGAAAAACCAAGCAAAAGCCAAAAACTCAGCAAAGGCAGCTGAACGAAGAAAAGTATATATTCATAACTTTGTATTATTTACAAATGAATGGACAAAAAATAAATTTACAGTCTTTCAAACAACAGAAAAAATCAACCGGCTGCAGGAGGGCCCTCGCTATCTTCCTCGTCTTCAATCTCCTCATCCGAAGGCCAAATGACTGCCTCATCCTCCGTTGGCATGAAAGGCTTATAATCCCTCCCAGCAACGGGACCTAAGTCAGGCTCAGCGCCAGAGCCAGAAAAGCTGCCCTTCTGACCTGAGTAGTAAGTATTAAAGGCACGCTTGCTGGGGATCTCTAGATGCATGGGATGAGGCTCAGTCCTGTTATAACGGCAGTGGGCTTTCCATCGTTTCATTTGATCTTTAATCGAGTCCACGCCGTTGGCCATATGCTGCTGGAGGGATCTGTCGAAGCGCTTCAGAGCTTTCTCGTTGGAATGATCCTTCATGGCAAAGAATTTCTTCGCCTGCCTCATGCCTTTCTCAAATTCGCACAACAAAAGCGCATCATAAGCAGGGGATCTCTTGAAGCGATCAACTGACTCAGCCTCCAGCACGGCTTTCAAGTTTTCAAAGATGAGGTCACGGGAAGATAGCTGGTTACGTAAATCTGCCGCCTCCTGCTCAGCCTTCTCCTTAGCCTCCTCAGCTACCCGCTCAGCCTCCAAACGTGCTGCGAAGGACTCTTGACTCGAAGATAGGAGCTCCTTCAACGAGCGAATTTCCTCCTCAGCAGCAGAAAGTTTTTCTTTAGCGGCCAGCCGAGCAGACAGATGACCATCCGAGGATTCTCTGAACTGAGCGAGCTGTTAAGCATGGGATTCTTCAGCGGAGAGCTTCTCGACCGCCAAAACAGAAGCCTGCTCGCGCAAGCGTTTAATCTCACAAGAAGCTTTGATCCCGAACTTGTAAGTCTCACCCATCTCAGACATCATCTGAGGAAAAAGACAGCCAAAGTTAGAAAAAATATGAAAAATAATAATACATAGAGATTTGCGGCGAAGAACCTACCAAGGAGTGGCAGTTGAAGAAAAACTCCATCTTCCTGTTGCAAGACTTGTTTTTAACATGCCCCCAGCCATCGTCGATGTATATATCATTATTAGCCAAGTGGGAGCATATCTCAGTAGCCAAAAAATCGAAAAGGGACACGTTCCCTTTATCGGCTTCAACCGGTCCGGTAGGAGGAACTTCATGGGCCAAGCCCGAACCAGAAGTAGAGGTCCCAGCCTGATTTGACGGGCCTGGCCGATCAGTCGACTCAGATTGGCCAGATGGTCTAGGTTGATCTGAGACACTCGGCTCGCCCATAACCACTGCAGGAGAAGCTGGTCGAGGAGAAGGAGAAGTAGAAGTAGGGAAAGTCTGTTCATTAACCCCCTCAAAGGGAGGCGCCGCTACATTCTCTGCTTCAGTAGGCCCCTCAGGTTGGGTAGTAGGGGTCTCAGCGACAGCTGGCTCCTCAACGTCCTCTTCATCGAAAGAAACAACGAACTGCACCACCCGCGAAGCCGGTTTGGGAGGTCGAGCTGAGTGATCAGATGCACTCTCGGCAGGACGCTTATTCCTAGCTCTGGGGGCCAAGTCACTCGCAGGATCGAGAGGGGTCTCAGGAACATCCGCGTCAAAAATAGGGATGTCACTGACCCCCCCTGAAACTCCAACCTTCTCCTTACCCTTGCGACTAGAAGTGGTCGTAGCCGGGGTAGTCGCAGCAATAGCAGTAGTGGGGGTAGTCGCAGCAGCAGCAACAGGAACAGACGCAGCAGCCTCTGCACGCATAGGGGGTTGCCCTGATTCAACCCCTCCCCCAGCAACGTCGCCAGCATCCTCGCCATCAGAAGGTTCATCACCGTCCGGGCCAGCAATTCCCTCCTTGGCTAAACTAGCAGCATGCCTTTTGCTGGCAGCCTCGGAATTCTTCACCGCCCGGGCTTGCAAGTCGCAAACGGTGTCAAAGTCACACACTGCCAGAAAAATAAACAAAGTGTCAGTCAATGGAACCAAACGAAACAGTAAAACAAAGAATGGACAGAGACTTACAGCGAGGAAACCTGGCATGCAGGCGTGTGAAAATCCCCTCAGAAATTATTTTTTCCTCATCCAAGAGGAAGGACCTGTCCCTTGAGCTCAAAGGGAGGGCAGCAGCCGCGGCAAGGTGAGAGACCTCTCTGTCTAGTAAAACAGGGGTCACCTTCGACCAGGCCTCAGGCGATGTAAAGTGCCTAGGAACCTTCTTCGCCGAGAGATTGCGACGACTGCTGGCAGGTACATCACGGCCCCACTCGCCGCCAACAAAAAACCAGCTATTCTTCCACCTCTTGTTCGAAGTGGGAAAGCCCCAGATGAACCCCTTTTTCTTTTCATCGCCAGATATTTCTACTTGGCCGGGGTTCGCCACGCCCTCAAGGATCCAGTTCTCCACGGGCGAAGAAAGAAGGAAGTAAATACCACCATTTCCCGCTTGCCTTAGCGTGTAAAAGTGGCAGATCTCGCAAGGAGTAGGGGGCCCGTAACCCTTCAACTTCCACATGAGGCACAGGCACATCAGTATTCTGTAGCTATTTGGGGCGAGCTGTGCCGGTGCAATTTGAGCCTCCGCCAAGAATCTGGCAATGAAAGGCTGAAGAGGGAGAGTTACCCCACAACTGAGCATAGCCCCGTAAATGGTGACCGTATTTTCGAGAGGATTCCACACAGCCCGGTCGTCGGGTAACATAAGAGTCACCGAGTCTGGAAGGTCGAAACGACTTTTGTGTTTGCGAAGCTCATCCTCGCCGACCACATTAACTTCCGTGTCAAAGGACACGGGCGACTCGGTGAAAAATGCAGCACATCCTTTTGATGATCTTCGACGTCAGAATCAACCGTCGTCTGCGCATCTAGCAAGGACTCACGAGAAGCCCTAGGGGCGCGTCGTTTACTGCCGCCTGGATTGGAAGATCTCGGCATATTGGGAGAACCACTGTTGGAAGATGGAGGAAAGAGGTTAGGAATAAAGTTATCTTCAGAAGATGGAACATAAACAGAAACCGGGACCGGAGAATCCAGACGAAAATTACGAATCAAGGAATCAATCTTGTCTGCAGTACTTTTATCACCAAGCTCCATGGCTTGCATCATCCGATTAAAAAGATAAGAATGTAAGGAAGGGTCCATGGGAACTCACCAGAAAGCCCTAGATTCGCGAAAATGTGCAGAAAAATCGGAGACGCAGAGAAGCAAGAGGAGTCGAAATCCGGTGAACCGTCCGGCAATAAGAGGCACAGGGGAAGGACTATAGTTAGTTCTCGAAAAAATAAGGAAGATAGAAGCAAAAGATCAAACTGTTCTTTTCTGCCCTGATGAAACACGATGAAGAAAGCAAAGTGAAAGAGGAGAAACGATCGGGCCTTAAAAAGAGGGAACTTCGAAATTCAAAAAAGAAGCAATCAAGTACAATGATACGCATTTAATGAGAATGACGGCCACAATTACCAAACCGCAACAGTCACCACCAAATAAATGACATGTAGCATCTTGGGGATAACCAAGCCGTCAGAGTGTCCCTTCACCTGTCAAACAAATGGAAGCGCCAGAAGTTATGTGGTTTAAATTGAAAGCGTGCACCGGAAGAATCAATTAATAAATACAGCGCGTGGTTAAAAGGAAAGGAGGAGTTATTGCAAAGTGTGTTGAAATCTCATAAACATAAATATAAATACTACTCGCAGAGGCAAACGAAGTGGGAAGAACAAGTCATTCGCCCAGCTCGAAGTATTTATGGGGGTATTGTTGTATGTATAAATTCGCCAAACTGACACGTCATCAAAAGAGCTAACGAAAGACTACCACGTCATTCATTGACCGGGTTAAAGGAGGAAGTTTGACAAGTCAGAATGATAGAATAGCTTAAACCAGAAGGAAGTCAAAGATATGGTCGCCGAAGCTAAAAACCTACTCGCCAAATATAGGAGTGTACTCGCCAAAAATGCAATACCCAGAAAATAAAGGTACTCGCTGGACCAGCACACTGGACATGAACCGACTCGGCAGAAACACAGAAATAAACCCTAAACTTTTAGAAGACCCAGAACAACAAGGAATCATAAAAAGGAAAGTAGACCTGATCCGTGACAAGTCAGGATCCTAGTACGAATCAAAGAGGGAAACCTTTCACCCACACAGCTGAAAACAAGGGGAAACCCTAAGTAAACATGTATAAATAGAACCACCTATCCCATGAGGAGGGGGTTCAGAAATCTAGAGAGCAATTGTGAGAGATCTGAGCGTGTAACAAAGCAACGAAAACCTAGTATTATTCTTCTGCCCTCAGGGGCGCCGTGGTTTTTTCCCATTCAAGGGTTTTCCACGTAAAACTTGTCTTTTGCATGTGTTCTTAATTTTCTTGTTTTATATTAAATTGATATAATTGTTGAGTGCGTGGCAATCCAAATTTCACCGTCAACAGAAGATAAGCTAAGAGAGGAGTTAGTCTTATCTAGGAGGAATGAAGATAGTCTAAAGAGGGAGCTTGAAGAAGTTAGAGAATCTATGACTAGGATGGATTCTAGCACCAAGAAGCTTGACCATATGCTTGGTGTTGGAAAGAGTCCATATGACAAGAGGGGTCTTGGGTATGAAGATGGCAAGAAGATCTCAACCTCTAACAAGACCGTGTTTGTCAAGAGCTTGAAGAACGAAGAAACTTCATTTGTGCAAATTCCTAGGAAGAAGTTAGAAATAGGACAAAGTTCAAATGCTCAAGTGAAAATGGGGCTAAGAAGGCAACCTCAAGCTCAACCCCCTAGGGTCCCTCAAGCCAACATTCCTCCACAAATGGCTCACAAAGGAAAGAGACCTATCATGCAACCTCAAGCTAGGAAGCAATCTAGACCGGTTCAACAATGAAGATGGATTGAACCCATTCATCCACAAAGACAAGGACAAGGTATGATTCCTTATTTTACTCCTATTTGTCACTTTTGTGGATTTGATGGTCATATTAGACCACATTGCTTTCGATATATTAAAATGTGCAAAACTAGAAGCATGATAGAGAAGAAAAAGAAAAGAGCCATGATGCATGTTCTTAGGAATGATAATATTATTATACATGATCCTAGAACATCTAGAACCCATGTACCAAAGACCACTAAGAAAGCTAAGATTGTTTCTAGGTGGATTAGAAAGAATGAAATTGTTTGCCATGTTGCTCAAATAGCCTTGAAGGTAAATTCTTCTAATTTTTGGTATTTAGATAGTGGGTGCTCTAGGCACATGACGGGAAATAAGAGTTTCTTCGAGACTCTTGTTATGGAGGAAGGTGGATATGTCACTTTTAGTGATGGATTCAAAAAGAAAGTTGTAGGGAAAGGAACCATTTCCGTTCCCGGTTTACCCTCCTTATCCGATGCTTTATTTGTTGATGGCTTGAAAGCCAATTTAATAAGCATTTCACATCTAAGTGATGAAGGATATTCCGCCTTGTTTTGTAAAGATAATTGCTCTATCCTAAAGCCCGATGGACAAACCTTGTTGAAAGGTATGAGATCTAGTGACAATTGCTATTGTCTTGAAGCTAGAATAGTCTCAAACAATGTGTCCATGGATGAGCAAGTAGAGTTGTGGCATGAAAGACTTGGCCACATGAACTTTAGGGATTTAAGAACCCTTGGAAAGTTCGAGTGTGTGCGTGGCCTCCCTAAGCTTGGGAAGAAAGCCAATGGTATTTGTGGACCTTGCCAATAAGGAAAACAAACCAAAAGCATGCACAAAAAGGGCAAGTATCTCTCCACCAAGGAGCCCCTAGAGCTTCTCCACATGGATCTTATGGGTCCTATGCAAACCGAGAGTTTAGGTGGAAAGAGATACATTTTTGTTTGTGTTGATGATTTCTCTAGATTTACATGGACATATTTTCTTAGAGAAAAATCCGAAACTTTTGATAAGTTTAAAATGCTTTGTACTAAATTACAAAATGAAATGAATTCTAACATTAGAAGCATTAAACGGATTAGAAATGACCATGGGAGGGAGTTTGAGAATGCCTCTTTTGAAAGCTATTGTGATAGCTTAGGCATCTCCCATGAGTTTTCGGCTCCTAGGACACCTCAACAAAATAGAGTTGTTGAGAGGAAGAATAGGGTCCTCCAAGAGATGGCCCGAGTGATATTGCTTAGCAACAATGTCCCTAGGAACCTATGGGCCGAAGCCGTCAATACGGCTTGCTATATAGGGAATAGAGTTTTCCTAAGGCCCGGATCTAGAAACACCTCCTATGAGCTATGGAAGGGTAGGAAGTCAAATGTTAGCTACTTCCACACATTTGGAACCAAATGCTACATTTTAAATGACCATGATCAACTTGGCAAGTTTGATACTAAGAGTGATGAGGGTATCTTTATTGGCTATGCCTTGAATAGTAGAGCCTATAGAGTTTTCAACTTTGTTAGGTTGATAATTAGTGTTGGTATTAATTCCATATCAAAACGTGTTTTACTTGTAATGTTTAGTGGTTAGTAAATGAAGGATTTCGAAGACGAAAGACGTCTCAACCATTATTCGTTCAAGTTGCCGGCTTTTAAGAGTCTCGGACATTATCGGTCTACAAAGGTATACATGTCCTCTTATCTCTTACAAGGCTAGGCACACACTCACACATATCATTTTTGTGTGTCCCTTCATGATTTTATTTCATTTACATTTCACTTTCACACACTTGGCAAAATATGCTCATGCATTCACATTTAGTTAATAAACTTTGTGTTTTGCATTTTCTAGGACTATGTCCGGAAACTAGCATATGTGTGTGTATTTGTGTTTGTATGTTTCCGTATTTTGTATTTAGGACTTGAACATGTTCTTATTCAATGCCTTATTGAGTTCCGGTCGTTTCGGTTACTCATTCATAAGGTTTCGAGTCCAAACGTGTTGACTATGCCACTTTACGTTCTCTTACGTTGTGTTGACTTCATCGATGATTTCCGAGATGATTTCTCAACCGTTTTTCAAAGTTGTATAGTCGTTTTCATGCGTGAGAGAGTCACGGTTCGTAATCCGAAAACGGATTCGAATTCAGAGTTTGGACGCTCGAGATACGGGCCGACGAACCGAGAGTGCACGGGAGAGAACAGCCCAGTCCGTGGGCCACATGGGCTGGCCGTGGTTGAGGCCGTGGGCCCCACGGCCTGGAGCCCCTTCTGCTCCCGTGTGGGCCACGCGCCCCCCACGGCCTAGGGGTGACATGGCATCACATGATTGGTCAAAAAGACCTTTCTCTCTCCTTGTAAGGTTCACTATTTGTATTGGCTTGATTCCATTGCAAAACACTCTATGATTGTATTAGTTGTTGCTTAGGACATTATTTGAAGAAAGGAAGCTCAAAGAGTGAAGAGCAACATCTCGTGCAAAAGTCGTCTTCAAGAGGTGAAAATCGTCAAAGGTAAAACTTAACTTCCACCCTCTTGCAAGGCGTTAGCGCACACACACACAATTCATACATGTGTGTCCCTGCATCGTGGTTCAAACATTTGGTATAACACATTCACACACTTCATAGCATGCTCATGCATTGATCTTGTATTGACAAACTTTGTGAAATTGCATGCTTTATGACTATCTCTTTGATATGGCATGTTTATGTGAATATGCATTTATTTGTTTTCGTATTTTGTGTTTAGGACTTGAACATGTTTTCATTTAATGCCTTATTGAGTTCCGGTCGTTTCGGTTACTCATACATAAGGTTTCGAGTCCAAACAAGTTGACTATGCTACTTTTCGTTCTCATTTGTTGTGTTGTCTTCATCGTCGGATTCCGAGATGATATCTCAACCATTTTTCAAAGTTGAGTAGTCATAGTCGTGCGTGAGGGAGTCACGGTTCGTAATCCGAAAACGGATTCGAAATCGGAGGTCGGATGCTCAAGATATGGGGCAACGAACCGAGGGAGCACGCGAGAGGTGGGCAAACCACGTGTGGCCACTTGGCCAGCCCGTGTGGGAGGCCGTGGGCCCCACGGGCAAGGGAGCCTTCTGCTCCCGTGGGCCCCACGCGCCCCCCACGGGGTGCTGACGTGGCACCACGTGATTTGCTCGGAAATCTTCTCCTTTTCCCTCCTTTTAATCAAACCTCCTTCCCTCCAACACTTATGCAATTTTTTGTAGAACACCTCAATCCCGCATCAGTTTTTCAATATTTTTGCTTACTTGTTTTGATCATATCTCTCTCATACGAACTCGAAATCATTCGATTCAAAAACCAAAATTGTTGGTCTCGAAGAGAGCTACAAACCCCAAGCATTTCCAGAGGCAGTTGACTTCGGTATTTTTCTCAGTAGGTCAATTTCCAGTCCGTGGTCAGTATTGGTTTTTCAACTTCTTGTTTTTTCAATTTCATTTTTGATCAACTATTGATTCTTTCCATTTGATTGATGAAATTTGTTAAGAAGTATGTTAGATCACATGCTAGGGTTATTTGATCATTTGTTAATTGAGTTTTAGCTTTGTAATGTGTTTTGAACATATTTGTGCTAAACTTGATTTATCATGAAATTGATTCTAGAAAACATATATGTGATGTGCTTCATGTTATTTTCTATGTTTTATTTCATGATCTAAGAACTAGGTTTTTAGTGTGCTAAATCGAATATTGATACCTTTGTTCTTATTGTTTTTGCATGTTTTGATTTCTAGATATCTTTTGTGATTGAGTGTTGAAATCATATTCTAGACTATCATTGAACATGTACATTTTGCTTGATTGATCATCTAGCTTAATTTGTTTGTGCTTGCATCATTTGCATCACTTTAGATCATAGCCTTGCATTAGGTTGAAGTCTCTAGCAAAGTGAGTGAAGCTTTGTGGATAGAGCAAGGGAGCCTTGATTAGAGTCGGGAGGACTCGGATAATCAAGCAAGGAAGTCTTGTCTAGGGTCGGGAGGATCCGGATAGGCAAGCAAGAAATCTTCCTAGAGACGTGAGCGTCTTGGATAGGAAGTTGCTTCCTAGAGGTGTAGGACACATCTCGGATAGGGAGTAGGCTAGGTGGTTCACTAGGCCCGAGGGTAGACTAGGAGTTGATAGCTTGAGCGGATATCATGAGTTGGTAGCTTGAGTGTGTAAGTCCTTTTCATCATAGTGAATTGCTTCGCCGGTGGTTGTGGTATCAACCCGTGGATGTTCCTCATTGAGGTTTTACCACCTTAAAATCATTGTGTTCAATTTTGCTTTACTTTCCTTTATCTTCCATATATTACATTGATTGCACTTCTTGTAATTTGATTAACTCTTGTCTTAGTTAATCCAATTCATTTGCTAAATCTATTCAAGTGTGCATTTGTCTTGTAATTTTCCGCATTAACATTTGATTGGAAGAATTTGGAGCCTATACCTATTCACCCCCCCTCTAGGTATATTTCACTACTACATTGAGGGAAATTTCATTTGGTATCAGAGCGGGTGTCTAGACGCACTTAGATTGATCCTTTTCTTAGTAGTATTTTTGTGTTTGTTTTTTTTATTGTGATAAAATCATGATTAAGGAAGTATATTCCTATGTGGCTTCTTTTGTTGAACATATTGACTTAGATGAGAAAAAGATCAATGATCTTACTTTTGAAAATGAACGTTTATCTAAAGTCAATATGTCCCTCAACAAGAAGCTAGAAGATCATGCTCTTGACTCAAAAGAATTCGATGAACTTAAAGACAAGATTTTAAGTCTAGAATTGAATCTTAAAGATAGCAATGATAGACTTGGTATCTTGAAGCAAGAAATTGAGCAAAGAGATTGTTCTTTTGTTAATGCTAAGAAACTTGAAAATGTGCTTAAATCCAAACTTAATGAGCATTTAAATCAAGAGAAAAAGTATGAACAATGGCTTGATAAATCACATAAAGATGTTTTGTTTAGTGATAACAAAGCGGAAAAATATGCCATTGAACTTAGGATGCTTCGTGAGAAACTTGATGAGGCTAATAGGATGATTAGCAAGATGTCATCTAGTTCTAATAAAGTTGAAACCCTCATTAAAAGTGGAAAGCATCCATGTGACAAAAGAGGTTTGGGTTATATCAATGAGAAGGAGACTCCTTCATCTAACAAATCTACTTTTGTCAAAGCAAGCATTGAATCAATTGTAGGTACACTCTCTCAAGGTAAAGCTATGAAAGCTACCGGAGGTGCCTCTTCATCAACAAGGATGTTCAATGGGAGAACTCAACAACTTAAGCATCAAGAAGCAACAACCTCAAATGCAAGAGGTGAAGCATCAAGGGTTGCTCTTCAAAGAGGTAAAATTGTGAGAAGACCAAAGGCTATGGAAGCAAATGCAAATGGTAAATTTCTCAAATTTATTCCTATTTGTCATCATTGTAATATGATAGGACATATTCGACCTAGATGCTTTGAGTACATTCGGAAATGCAAACTTGATAATGCTTTTCATGATATGTCTTTGAATGGACCTAGGCAATCATCCATGTATGGATATAGTAATAGACCTAGGAAGACCTTGGAAAAGCATGTTGTTGAAAGAGTTGTTGATGACTTGCTTGCTAAATCTTGTGTTGTGCCTCACTCTACTATGCATAAGAAAATTGATAATGCTTTGTTTGATATTTTTGAAGATGTGACCAATGAGGTCAAGGTGCATGTTGAAAAGCCTAATATTGAGTCAAAGCATGTTAGAAGTAAGAGTGAGAAGCATGTTGTGAAAAATGTGTGGATTAGAAAAGACACATCTAAATGTAATGTTGCACAATATGCTTTACGTGCCAACTCCTCCTATTCTTGGTACCTAGATAGCGGTTGCTCTAGGAACATGACCGGGAACAAAGAGTTCTTTAAGAATCTTGTTTTAAAGGATGGAGGTTGGGTTACTTTTGGTGATGGTACCAAAAAGCAAGTTCTTGGCAAGGGAACAATTTGTATCCCCGGATTGCCTAAACTTCGCAATACTTTGTATGTTGATGGGTTACAAGCTAACTTGATAAGCATTACTCACTTGTGTGAAATTTTTCAAGAAGTTAGTTTTAACAAAGATGTATGCACTATAATTGATAAAAAGGGCGATGTCGTCCTAAGAGTCAAAAGGTCTATAGACAATTGCTATTGTCTTGAGATAGATCCTCTCACATGCAACATGGCACATGAGTGCAATAAGCTTGATTTGTGGCATCAACGTTTGGGTCACATGAATTTTAAAGATTGAAAAAGCTTGAAAAACATGGCATTGTTAGAGGTCTTCCTAATCTTGGTAAAAAGCTTGAGGTGGTTTGTGAACCTTGCCAATTAGGTAAGCAAACCAAAGTGCCTCATAAGAAAAATTCTTACATAGCTACCAAGAGACCTTTAGAACTTGTGCATATGGACCTAATGGGGCCAATTCAAACCGAGAGCATTAATGGCAAAAAGTATATTTTTGTATGCGTTGATGACTACTCTAGGTTTACTTGGGTTTATTTTCTTAGAAACAAGACCGAGGCTTTTGATTACTTTAAAAAGTTTTGTAATCAAGTTCAAAATGAAAAAGGTCTTGATATCAAGAAAATATGTCGCATTAGGAGTGATCATGGGACGGAATTTGAAAATGCAAAATTTAGTGAGTTTTGTGATGGTTTAGGGATTTCTCATGAGTTCTCCGCACCTAGAACTCCTCAACAAAATGGTGTTGTTGAGAGGAAAAATCGTGTCTTGCAAGAGATGGCTAGGGTCATGCTCAATAGCAAGAAAGTCCCTAGAAACCTATGGGCCGAGGCGGTCAATACCGCTTGTTATGTGTCAAATCGTGTTTTCAAAAGGCCCGGCACAAAACAAACGTCCTATGAACTTTGGAAAGGCAAGAAGCCTAATGTGAGTTACTTCCACACTTTTGGGAGTAAATGTTATATTTTGAATGATAGAGATCACTTAGGAAAGTTTGATGCAAAAAGTGATGTTGGTCTCTTTCTTGGGTATGCTATTAATAGTCGTGCATATAGAGTCTTTAACTTGACTACTAAGACTATCATGGAGTCTATCAATGTGAAGATAGATGATCTTAGCATGCTTAATTTGTGTGATGATAATGGTGTCAATGAATCTAAAGAAAACATGTTAAATGACACTAATACACCTATTGATGTGGCTAGTAGTGTTTCTAGTCAAGATGATGAAATTGATAGTCATGTTGAAGTTGTAAGTCAAGGGTTGGAAAATGCTTTAAATGATAATCAACAAAATGACCAAGTTGTTGAACATTCTCACCCAAGACTTAGAAACTTACACTATCAAGGAGACATCATAGGTGATTTAAATGAAGGGGTTAGAACAAGAAATCAAATTGCTAACCAAATATCCTATGCTTGCTACACTTCTCAAATTGAACCCAAAAACATTAATGAAGCAATTGTTGATGAATATTGGGTTGGGGCTATGCAAGATGAACTTAATCAATTTGAGAGGAATGAAGTGTGGTCTTTAGTTCCTAGACCCAAAGATATAAATGTAATTGGCACTAAATGGGTGTTTAGGAATAAGACCGATGAAAGTGGCAAGATTGTGAGGAATAAAGCTAGACTAGTGGCTCAAGGTTACACTCAAGTGGAGGGTGTTGACTTTGATGAGACGTTTGCCCCGGTTGCTCGTCTCGAGTCCATTAGACTTTTGTTGTCCATTGCATGCATTAAAAAGTTCAAATTATTTCAAATGGATGTCAAAAGTGCTTTTCTCAATGGATACCTTCAAGAAGAAGTGTATGTTGAACAACCTAAGGGTTTTGTAGACCCACACTCTCCTAATCATGTGTTTAAATTGAAAAAGGCTCTCTATGGCCTTAAACAAGCTCCAAGAGCTTGGTATGATAGGTTGACTCAATATCTTGTTGACAACCAATATAGGAGAGGTGGCATTGATAGAACTTTGTTTATCAAACATCATGATCATGATATTTTTGTTGCACAAATATATGTTGATGACATTGTTTTTGGGTCTACTAATAAAACCAAGGTTGATGAATTTGTTAGTGTTATGTCAAGTGAATTTGAAATGAGTATGGTGGGTGAGTTGAATTATTTTCTAGGTATGCAAGTGAAGCAAACTAGCATGGGCATAATGTTGAATCAATCTAAATATGCTAAAAATCTAGTTAAGAGATTTGGCCTAGAAAATGGAAAAGATTTTGAAACTCCCATGAGCACCACTTTAAAACTTGACAAAGATGAAAAAGGGAAAAGTGTTGACCAAAGCCTTTATAGAAGCATGATAGGTAGTCTACTTTACCTAACGGCTAGTAGACCCGATATTTGCTTTAGTGTTGGCTTGTGTGCTAGATTCCAAGCAAATCCCAAGGAATCTCACTTAAAAGCCGTCAAGAGGATCATTAGGTACATCAAAGGAACTCATAGTCTTGGTCTATTCTATTCATTTGATACCAATGATATCCTTGTAGGCTATTGTGATGCGGATTGGGCGGGAAACATAGATGACCGAAAAAGCACATCGGGCGGTTGCTTTTATGTTGGTAATAACTTGGTTTCTTGGTCAAGTAAGAAACAAAATTCGGTTTCCCTTTCCTCTTCCGAAGCCGAATACATTGCGGCCGGAAGTGCTTGCACACAATTACTTTGGATGAAACAAATCCTTAAGGATTATGAGATAGAACAAGGAAAAATGACACTTTATTGTGATAATTTAAGTGCCATTAACATCTCTAAAAATCCGGTTCAACACTCCCGCACTAAACACATAGACATTAGGCATCATTTCATTAGAGATCTAGTTGAACATTCTATTGTTACTCTAGAGCATTTGCCTACTAAAAATCAACTTGCGGACTTGTTCACTAAGCCCTTGGACAAAGAGAGGTTTAAAACTCTTAGAATGTCCATTGGCATGATTTGTGTTGATTGATGTCTTTGTGTGATTGTGAGTGGCTTGATGAGCAAAACTTTAATTGTATATCATTGTCTTTGAGAGCTACTCACTTGAGAAGTAATGATCTTTAACAAGTATCTTTTATTGTTTTTAGATCATGCACTTAGCTTGAAAATCTTATTTTTGAAAAGTGCACTAATGCTTCTCTTATGTTTTAGTTTTTGAGTTTATGTGGTTGAATATGTGTAGATAATGGATGCATCTAGAAGTTTATTGTTAAGTACATGATAGATGACCTATGGTATGTATCCATTTTGCTTCGGCACTACATAGTAATCAACGAGCACCCTCATGGAAAGGGCTACACACCTTGGTTGTGAAGCCACCCAATGTAGGAAAGGGCTACGCCATTGTGATGAGTGAAAGCCACCATGAGGAGTATATGTTTTTGTTAGTAAAATCAAAGAAGTGTTGAAATGAATCATTAAAAAAAAAAAAATTCTTTGATTCTAAGCCTAAAAGAAATGAAAAAAAAAGGCTTATTGGTGTATAGTTGAGAATTGTGAAATAGCTCGGGTTGACAAATAGAAACGGGAAAACGAGCCACATGCACACACACGCTCATATGTTGATATCTATTCATTTTAAAAGCAAAAACCGGATGAATATCGGTTTGACCTATTTTTGGAAAGGCTTTAGATGGATAGGTGTGGATAGAGTTTGCATGTTGATATCACAATTACTCCTACTATATATTTGAGAAGCATTCACACACACACTTTGCTTATGTGCTTGATTCATTAGCAATGTGAGAATATTTTTGAGAGATTAATGAAAATCTATGATTCTCTCTTGAACTTTGACAAGTTATGAAATATTTTCTCTTATTGCTTGATTGTGTGATTGTGTGATGTCCCTTGTGAACAAATCTACTTGTTGATAATATGTGGAGCATATGTTAAGGGGGAGCTTTAGTTTATTCAACTTTCGCTTTCTATACGATTTGTTTGCTTAATATCTCGTTCTTTATCTCTTGTGTCCCTTGTCTATTCCTTGACAAAAAGGGGGAGAAAATGTATACCTCACCATGTTTGATATTGGGGAGTTTTTGTATACTTCACACCTTGTGTGGAAATTGTTCCAATTGTGTGAATCTTATTCCTCTTTGTGCTTAATTGTGACTTTGTCTTAAGGGGGAGAATTCTTGTCTTAAGGGGGAGAAAGAATTCTTTCTTGACAATGTTAAGGATAGTTGGTTCTTGGAAATTGGGAAACTAAGGGAATGCTTTAACTTGAACATATTTTATTCACTTGAGATAATGCATTTGTGTATGAGATAAGGGATATCTTCTTTGTTTGTTGTTTGGTTAAATAACTCACCATTCTTCTTTAGAGAAGATCTCTTGTTTTGGTTGCTATTTTCTCTCATAGGTACTTTGAAGACCGAAAGAGGAATTCTTGAAGACTTGAAGATTTTTAGTCTAGGAATTTCTTTGTAATGTGAGATTGAGAGTATGCTATCATCTTGAGTTTATTTGAGTGAAACATTGTATGGTGAGGTTGAGTGTTTTTGCCAATGGAATAGCCAAAGGGGGAGATTGTAAGGTTCACTATTTGTATTGGCTTGATTCCATTGCAAAACACTCTATGATTGTATTAGTTGTTGCTTAGGACATTATTTGAAGAAAGGAAGCTCAAAGAGTGAAGAGCAACATCTCGTGCAAAAGTCGTCTTCAAGAGGTGAAAATCGTCAAAGGTAAAACTTGACTTCCACCCTCTTGCAAGGCGTTAGCGCACACACACACAATTCATACAGTGTGTCCCTGCATCGTGGTTCAAACATTTGGTATAACACATTCACACACTTCATAGCATGCTCATGCATTGATCTTGTATTGACAAACTTGTGAAATTGCATGCTTTATGACTATCTCTTTGATATGGCATGTTTTGTGAATATGTGTTTATTTGTTTTCGTATTTTGTGTTTAGGACTTGAACATGTTTTATTTAATGCCTTATTGAGTTCCGGTCGTTTCGGTTACTCATACATAAGGTTTCGAGTCCAAACAAGTTGACTATGCTACTTTTCGTTCTCATTTGTTGTGTTGTTTCATCGTCGGATTCCGAGATGATTCTCAACCATTTTTCAAAGTTGAGTAGTCGTAGTCGTGCGTGAGGGAGTCACGGTTCGTAATCCGAAAACGGATTCGAAATCGGAGGTCGGATGCTCAAGATATGGGGCAACGAACCGAGGGAGCGCGCGAGAGGTGGGCAAACCACGTGTGGCCACTTGGCCAGCCCGTGTGGGAGGCCGTGGGCCCCACGGGCAAGGGAGCCTTCTGCTCCCGTGGGCCCCACGCGCCCCCCACGGGGTGCTGATGTGGCACCACGTGATTTGCTCGGAAATCTTCTCCTTTTCCCTCCTTTTAATCAAACCTCCTTCCCTCCAACACTTATGCAATTTTTTGAAGAACACCTCAATCCCGCATCAGTTTTTCAATTTTTGCTTACTTGTTTTGATCATATCTCTCTCATACGAACTCGAAATCATTCGATTCAAAAACCAAAATTGTTGGTCTCGAAGAGAGCTACAAACCCCAAGCATTTCCAGAGGCAGTTGACTTCGGCATTTTTCTCAGTAGGTCAATTTCCAGTCCGTGGTCAGTATTGGTTTTCAACTTCTTGTTTTTCAATTTCATTTTTGATCAACTATTGATTCTTTCCATTTGATTGATGAAATTTGTTAAGAAGTATGTTAGATCACATGCTAGGGTTATTTGATCATTTGTTAATTGAGTTTTAGCTTTGTAATGTGTTTTGAACATATTTGTGCTAAACTTGATTTATCATGAAATTGATTCTAGAAAACATATATGTGATGTGCTTCATGTTATTTTCTATGTTTTATTTCATGATCTAAGAACTAGGTTTTTAGTGTGCTAAATTGAATATTGATACCTTTGTTCTTATTGTTTTGCATGTTTTGATTTCTAGATAACTTTTGTGATTGAGTGTTGAAATCATATTCTAGACTATCATTGAACATGTACATTTTGCTTGATTGATCATCTAGCTTAATTTGTTTGTGCTTGCATCATTTGCATCACTTTAGATCATAGCCTTGCATTAGGTTGAAGTCTCTAGCAAAGTGAGTGAAGCTTTGTGGATAGAGCAAGGGAGCCTTGATTAGAGTCGGGAGGACTCGGATAATCAAGCAAGGAAGTCTTGTCTAGGGTCGGGAGGATCCGGATAGGCAAGCAAGAAATCTTCCTAGAGACGTGAGCGTCTTGGATAGGAAGTTGCTTCCTAGAGGTGTAGGACACATCTCGGATAGGGAGTAGGCTAGGTGGTTCACTAGGCCCGAGGGTAGACTAGGAGTTGATAGCTTGAGCGGATATCATGAGTTGGTAGCTTGAGTGTGTAAGTCCTTTTCATCATAGTGAATTGCTTCGCCGGTGGTTGTGGTATCAACCCGTGGATGTTTCCTCATTGAGGTTTTACCACGTTAAAATCATTGTGTTCAATTTTGCTTTACTTTCCTTTATCTTCCATATATTACATTGATTGCACTTCTTGTAATTGATTAACTCTTGTCTTAGTTAATCAATTCATTTGCTAAATCTATTCAAGTGTGCATTTGTCTTGTAATTTTCCGCATTAATTTTTGATTGGAAGAATTTGGAGCCTATACCTATTCACCCCCCCTCTAGGTATATTTCACTACTACATTGAGGGAAATTTCACTCCTCCTATTTCTTCCCTCTCTCTCTCATTTGAATTTCTAAGAAGAACATTTTCAGTTTTCCCCGTCTAGAATTTCTCTCCCAATTTTCCAAACTTCAAAACCCATATCTTCCTCATCCGAGTCGATTTGAGTGATTCAAGTTGGAGAGTGTTCGTATTTGAGTCCTCTAACATCTCCAAGTTGTTTGGTAGCTGTTTGATCGTGATTTCCAGTGGTTGACCACTGGATTCCGAACCAGCATCATAATCCGAGGTAATGGTCTCATCTTAGGGATTTCTTGTTATTTGACCTTCCAAATGCTTGGGGTTTCTTCTTCTATATCTATGTTATTGTTTTTATGAAAGCTATTTGAAAAGGTAGCTTGATTATCATTCCCAATTGAAATTCAATTTATGGACTTATGTTGACTAGATTTCATGATTCTAGGTTTTTACATTTGTTTGTGAGTTTATTGTGATTAGAATGGCATCTTAGGTTGTTGATACTTAATTGAATTAATTTTGTGTTAAAATGACTTTGAGATTTGATTTGGTCCTTTGATTGAGAATCAAGGATTTGTGTTTATTTGTTGTGATTGAGAATATAGGTTTTGATTGATGTAAATCTCAAAACCTTGCTCTATATTTTTGTCTAGTATATTGATTGATTTTAATCTCATATATCTAGACTTTGATTGTATATTGATAGCATCTTGAATTAGGACTTAATGACATTTGTGATTCAAGTGTTATATGTGTGAATGAGACTTGAGTATATGTGTTAGGTGTTTCACATGCTTAGGTTTCTATTCATGGATTTTTGCATCTAGACTTGATTAATTGTGTTTTCACATGTTTAGGTCTATTTGTGCCATAGAATGTATTGATCACATGTTCTATGTTGAAATGAATGTTTGCATCATTTGCATTCACATGATCACACTAGGAATCCTTGTAAAAGGCATGAAGTCTTGGTTAGAGTCGGGATGACT
>CM059866.1:47223158-47413057 GCA_030490815.1 Acer saccharum
ATGTCTTAAATATTACTGTTTGCAAAGACAACAGTTTTTGGGAAAATCGATATGGATTTTTTTTCCAATAAGAAATCGGTTTCCATTAAAACTGATGTCTTAAATATTGTGGTTTGAAAAGACAACGGTTTTTGGGAAAACCGATATGGATTCAAAAGCAAAATTCTCCTAAAATTCAAATCTGACCTATGTCCACATTCAAGTGCGCATCTCTAAAAATACTCAACATTATTTGCTCAAATTTTGATACAAGAAAGTAGACGTACATGCAAAAAAACACTTTTCATTCAGAAAATATTCTGAATATTGATTTGGAAAAGTGTGAAAATGAGCGATGAAAACATCTTACTCGCGGATTCACGTCGCTTAATTCTAACCTTTGATTGAATAATTGATCATAACTTTCAAAAAAACCACCTAGAATTTTACGTTCTTTATACCGTTAGATTTGTATCGAGAAATCAAAGAACTCAATGTGGACCAAAAAATTTATTTCCTTGCCAAAAGATACAGTTTTAAGGAAAAATTTTGCTCAAAAATTGATTATCTCCAATCGCTTTTGACCTTTGACTGAATAATTGATCATAACTTTCAAAATACCGCCCATAATTTTATGTTCTTTATACCATTGGATTCGTATCGAAAAATTGAAGAACCCAACACTGACGAAAAAATTTATTTCCTTGCCAAAAGATACAATTTTAAGAAAAACGTTTGTACAAAAATATCTCCAATCGCTTATGACCTTTGACTGAATAATTGATCATAACTTTCAAAATACCATCCAAAATTTTACGTTCTTTATACCATTGGATTCGTATCAAAAAATTGAAGAACCCTACATGGACGAAAAAATTTATTTCATTGCCAAAAGATACAGTTTTAAGGAAAAAGTTTGCATAAAAATATCTCCAGCAGAACACAAAACCACACAAAAAATGAAATGAAAAACAAACCCACAAAAAAATTGCTGGAACTAGTAATCCTCCCATGGCCTAATATCTCTCTCTCCACATATAGTCAGATATGCTAAGTCTCCATGCATTAGCTTCCTCTCTCTATTGTTCTTGGGTTTGTAAAACTAGTTCTTCAAGTTCCTCTTCAACAACCGGTGATGATGATGATTCATATTCTTCTTCAATAGGAAATTCATCAGATCGACATTCTTTATGAAGAAAGTTATGGAGTGCTACATATGCCAACACTATCTCTACTTGTGTCTTAAATGGAAATGGAGGTGCCGATTTAAAAATGGTGAACCGAGATTTTAAAATGCCAAATATTCTCTCGATCACATTTCTCAACGACGCATGGCAGAGATTGAACAATTCCTTTTCATTTTCAGGATCATTACCATTACCTGCAAAATCTTGGAGATGATACCGCACACCTCGATACGGAGCTAAAAATTGACGTCGATTAGCAAATCCACAATCTGCTAGGAAATATTTACCTAATTAAAAATACAATACCGACAGTTATTACCCAAAAGTACCACACAATAAAGCATTGGCTATTTAAAATTAAATTATGTTTTAGATTAAAAAAACTAGCATTTACTTTGGAGGACTTTAAGTCCATTCCTCCCTGATAAAGCATCATTTAACAGTTTGGAATCATGAGCTAAACCCTCCCACCCAACAAGGACGTACATGAACTCCAAATCAAAGTTACATGCTACTAATACATTTTTCTTCATTGCAAAAAAAATAAAAAATAAAAAATAAAAAAATAAAAAAATAAAAAAGGCTCCTTGGAACCCATTAAAGATCTTTGAAAAAGTGAAAAGAGAAACAGAAAGGAAGAAATATACCATTTTTATTTTTAGGAAAAGAATGTTTGCCTTGTAGCTTAAACTTGGAATTTAAACGAAGATTCAAAGCATACCCAACAGAAATATCATCCAAAAAAACAATAAAAATATTAACAAAAGCAACAACAAGAGTAGAATCTCATGAAGTTTCAAAACATATGAATTGATAGATAAGTTCAATTCGGTGTGAGTTTTTTTTTTTTTTTTTTTTGAAAAGCACACAATCTCATAGCACAATTCAATTCGGTAGAATTTGGTCTGTTTTGGTGTGAGTTTTTAATAGCAACAGTTTTTTTTTTTTTTCTTCTCTTTCTGAATAGCACAGATGGTGTGATTACATTGTAACAAGGCAAAGGTCCCACAACAACAAAAAGTAAAACAAAAGCAAAGGTCCCACAACAACAAAAAGCAAAACAAATCACAACAACACACATGAACACATAAACCAATTACTATGGCTGTGAGCAATTCGGTGGGATTTGGTGGAATAATAGACATTGCAAGATAAATTACGATAACTAGGCAGTGCAAGATACAATATAATTATTACCTGAATCTAGTCTGTTGTTAGGGTTTCTCCACGACCTTGTTGCTATTTTCTGAAAAGTCTTGAGCGAGAGTGAAAAGTATGATGGGAGATGGCAAGAGAATTTTGAGATCTAACTATTTATATTTATCACTAAAAAGTCTAGAAAATCTATTTTGTCATGAAATCCTACAAATCTTGATCTCAATCCAATACCGCCAGACAATTTGCTTCCTTTTGAAAGTCTGGATTCAATACCACAAGATATTATGGACTTTTAAAAAAAGTCTTAAAAGTCTGGATCCAATACCATAAAATATTATAGACTTTTAAAATAAATCTTGAAAGTCTGGATCCAATACCACAAGATATTATGAACTTTAAAAAAAAACCTTAAAAGTCTTAATTGAACACCACAAGACTTATCTAACTTATTAAAAAGTCTCAATCCAATACCACCAGACTTTTACTTCCCAAAATTGTCTAATAAAATTCCAATCCAATACACCCCCCTTATTTTATAATTTTGACATAAAATAATGTTTGGTAAAACTTCCAAAAGTGATAAATTAATAATCTGACAAGTTTTAACAATGATTTTGAGAAATAGGTGAGGGTACTTTTTAAAAGTGATTATGGAATAATATATTTCTGGATTTAATGAATCTTTTACAATATCATTATTATAGAAATCAAGTTAAAAGCATTTATATATCTTAGTCATCATAAAATTAAACATTCTCCTTAAATATTGATTTAATTTATAAAAAATTTAAAAATATTTTATTGTTCTTATAGATTTTTTTAAAATTTAAATATTATACTTAAATATTGATTTAATATATATAATTAATGAAAAAATGAAATAAAATTTTAAAATCATGTCTATTTTAGTCATTGTAATTAATCTCAGCACTTTTACAATAAAATTACCAAACATATGTATACTGCTTTTGAGTTATAAGTAGTCATCTACTAATTAACTTTACAGCCGATTATTCCTTCAACACAGTATTGATTATAATAAAAGTTACAGCAATACCAAATTAGTCCTTAGAACAATATTATTATTAATTTTATATGATTTGTATGATAAGAAGAAATCACTTGTCACACCATCTAGGTTAATATTTGAACAAATACTAAGATATAATGATTTTGTTTAAGTAGGTAAAGTGAAAAAATATATTACATTTTCATTTTTTGTAAAGAAAATGTTAACATGTGCCTGATTGAAAAAAAGTTATATTTATTAATACTTTTAAAGCGATAGAATAAGTTGTGTATTAATTTATTGAAAGAATAAATATGAATAATTGATTTTTTTTTTTTTTTTTTTGGTCCTCAATATGTAACCTTTGGGAACATGTTAACATACACACCATATGCAATTTTAGCTCTAATGTGAACATAATCTTAATTTTCAAACAAATTGAGCCCCACTACCCTGAAAAGCATGGAACTACGTACACCAGAAGATGTTGGCGATGAAAATCTCTACTGATTGCGTAAAATTAACTTGTAATTACTTTGTTATTTAAACCACAAATTACAACATGATTGGCAATTAGCCAGTAAATATCTTGAATAAAAGCTCACTCAAGTAAGATTAAAAAAAAAAAAAAAAAAAAAACATGGACAACAGTAACAAAGGAAACACGTAATTCATAATTGCATAATACATTTATAATACTATATTATCAGGCTAAATTAACTCATTTCCAATGGACGGTGGTCTTAATATAATTACTTAATTAGTTAATCTAATCTAAATTATTATGGAAGATAATTGACGTGTTTCTAAAACAGCCATAGAAATCTCATAAACTAACCTATTCTCAAACTCATCTTGAGCAGAATAAACAGTCGAACCTTGGCCAACTTTATGAATATTCGGTTGATCTCCGAAAACGTTTCCGTTATCGGAATACCACATTTTGCCAGAAAAATTGATCATCATCTGCATGTAAGCGTTCTTGAACTTGGACCACAGCTTGTGAATAGTTGATGAACCAATCTTGAAACGTAGCTTTGGTACCGCTTTGATCCTCCAAAACCTACGTGAAGTTGATCGTAATGTTGTGAATTTTACGCTCTTGATCTTCTTCCTGCTTGTTTTGGCTTTGTCATGATCAAGTCTTTGGTATGATCTTCTTCGCCAGTATCTCTTCACTTCCATTTCTGAGGATGAGAAGAGGAGATAGTAAGAGAGATTGTTTAACACTCAAGTTATTGCCCAAAATAAGTGATTAAAGTCAGCAAAGCCGGTTTGACTATAATGGAATTCAATGTCAAGATAAATAAGGTTGATTTGTCTTATTCAATTTCTTTTTTAAAAAATGAAATTTTTATTGTTTTTTAAAAATAATAAAAAATAATAAAAAAATAAAAAAGACTGAAAATACATATTGGTAAAGTACTGAAAATGACAACGAACAGACCTATGGGTCCTTATGCTGATTATATTATTGGAAAAAAGTTGATTTATGGAATAAAAAATAGAAACTTAATTTTATAATTTATGGCGTGTTTACTAATAAGTAATCAAACTTAGGAAAGGGAATTAAGTTACTGATTTATGAATTCCAGTGTATACTAAATTTTTAGGGAATTAAGTTACGTAGACCCCACTCTCAAATCATTAATTAAGTTACTGATGGAAAGGGAATTTGATTCCCCCCACCCACCTTAAGAATCAAGTTCCCTTTCCTGAATGAAAAAAGAAATTTATGTATTTTTACTAAAATATCCTCACTTATAATAATTATATAAATAAATAAATAAACTGTCTTTCATATCCTCACTTATAAATATTCATGTATTTTTTTTTTTCATTTTTACGTGAAGCATGTATTGCATATTCATATATATTTTGTTTTTTTTTTTTCTTTTTTGTTTTTACTAAAGCAGTATTACATATTCATATATATATTTTATATATATATATATATATATATATATATACACACACACACTAGGGGTGGCAAAAATCCCCGACCCACCCCAAACCCGTCCCGCCCCGGTCCGTTTGGGGTGGGTTTGGGGCAGTGAAAACGGATAACGGGGCGGGTTTGGGGTAGATTTTTTGACCCGGTCGAGTTACCGGGTCGGGTATGGGGCAGCCCCGACCTGCCCCGTTTGACCCGGAATATAAATAAATATTTAAAAATATATATTTTTTTTATCCATCAAAAGGTTTATATTGTGTAGATTTTTGTTTGCTCATATATATATATATATAGTCAAAACCAAATGAGCTTGTGCAAGGAATGTGCTTAGATTAACAATGTTTGTAGAAAATAGTCATGACTCATGAGTTACTGAAATGGAAAAATCTGAAATTACTATTGTTAGGGTCGAAAATGAACCTTCGGGGTGTGATACTTACGGAGTTAAAGCACTTAAAAATTACCGACAGTAGAATAATGAAGCAAACTGTAATTTTATTAAATGGAGTAGAAGTAAATTCCCACTTCTAAAGGGTTTACACAATATTCTGTCCTTTTGAGGAATGGGGAATGAAAGTTGAAAAAAAATTCCCTCTATAATGGTAAAAATGAGGGTTTATATAGCCCAGCCTCTGACATCTCGGGCACGTGTTGAGGGCTCAGTGGTAAGGTCCAACAGCTATCTCTGCGCGGTCAGGTACGATTCTGCCATGAATGATGACATCAGATTGTATATTCGGTGTTACCTTGTCGGTAGAATGGACGTCCGAATGAAAACAGTATTCGGGGATTAACTCCGATACTTATTATCGGACGTAATATTCTGAGGACAAGGGGAGTAATCGGAGTTAGTCGAAGCTCACAATCGGGTACAACAACTATCATGGAAATGTAAAAAAAAAAAATACATCTTTCTTCTCCTCTCAGTTCTTTTTTGCTTTTTACTACAGGATGATTCATTGTTTTTTTCTCAGAAAACCATTGAAAATATTAAATATTAAACCCAGGTGCACCTCTCAAAATATAATTGTCTTGGAAGAAGCCACGTAGTCATCAAATACCCATCAGATCTTTTTGAGTTGCAACCATTTTGTATGCACTTGCTGTGTAATTTTGTGGTTCAAGTGAGGTCAAAAACGATACACACATGGAGACCAATATAAGAGAACCGAGTTTCAGTTACTGTATGTATAGTTTTTTTTATTTTATTTTTATTTTTATGAAACGGGTCAAACGGGGCGGGTTTGGGGCACCCCTACCTCAAACGGGGTGGGTTTGGGGCGGAAGTTTTTGACCCGATCGGGTCACAAGTCGGGTTTGGGGCAACCTTTAAAAACCGGGTTACGGGTTTGGAGCGGCCTTGACCCACCCCGACCCACCCCATTGCCACCCCTAATACACACCATTTTGTTTAAGTTTTTTTTTTTTTTTTTTTCTTTTTCCGTAAAGCATGTACTACATATATATATATATACTACAGGGACTTTAATTTTATATATACTATTTTGTTTAAGGTTTTTTTTTTTTTCTTTTTCTGTAAAGCATGTATTGCATATATATATATATATATATATATACTACAGTGAATATAATTTTTTTGGTTTTCATTTATACAGTTAATAATTAATCAAGTACTGTGTGAGATAATGGTTGTATATGTTGAGTTATTTTGTGTTTTAATTTTCGAGAGAAGGAAAAAAAACACCTAAATGTGAGAAATTAATTCGACATCAAATTAATTATGCTTTCGAATCTGAATTACTCCTCAATTTTTAATTATTATTGACTAATTAGTTGAAAGTTTACAATATAAAGATGTTAATTATTAGTTATAGTGTTATGAGCGCTATAAAAAATAATTTTTCATAATAAAAAATATGCTTCAACATATTATATACACAAGGGTATTTTTGTAATCACCTATATATCATTCCGATTCCTTAGTTGAAGTAAACACTAAAAAGGGAATAAATTTGATTCCATTTATGATTCCTAAATTGTTAGTAAACACTGGAATGGAATTTAGTAACTTAATTATGATTCCTCTCCATTCATTTTCTAGTGAAACTTAATTCTGATTCCCTCCATTCCCGATTAGTAAACACGGCATTATATATATATAAATAGTGAGAACACGTTGACATATACGTTATATTTTTACGGAAACATTTTATAATAAAAATTTTAATGAAATATTGTAGCTAGAAATAGTCATTTGAAAATACATAATATAGAACAAGACTCATTTCATGTCCAATATTGGCGATTTTGTACCCAAATCCAAATCTTAAAATTGTAATATAAAACTACAACTTTTAGTGTAATTTTTCCTCTCCTTTTAGAGTTTGTTAATGAGTTGTGTTATGTTATAATTGATTTAGAGTTTGTTAATCGTTACCGGTTTTGTATTATAATTTTTATATTATTCAATAATTTTGATATGATCTCGATTAAAAAAATCATTACAAAAATACATTAATAGGATAAGGAACCAATCTCCTAATGGGGAATCCACCCGTACCGTTTATTATAAGCCATATGGTATTTCTCATACAAATTAAGATTTGGGATGGTAATGGAAAACCCATCCCTAACCCGCACCATTAACATCCCTATAGCAAAGGCTATATGGGTTGCTTGAAATATATAGAGAATTGTTCTAGATGTCTGACCACAAAGACAACCTATAGGCTAAAACTTTTAATGTCAATTAAAAGAGGAATTATAATTCTTACATGAAAATGCAAAGGAGAAAAATTAAATTAACAATAAAGAAAATTAAATAATATCTAAGCTGTAAAGCTGGACTGGTGTTACCAGATTGACTGTCTTGGTTATGAGTTATGACCATTGCTAAATTTTTCATCTACATACAATAATATTTTATATTTGTAAGGGCATCTCCAACCCAAATAGTGTTTTTGGTGCAATTTTTCCACTAAAATAGTTCCATTTTTACACTATTCCACTATTCCATCTCCAACCCATTGCACCAAATTTTACACTAAAAAGAATATTCTCTTCAATATTCCCTTTCTTTCCTTTTTTTATTTATTATTATTTGCAAACAAATACTAATCTCCAACCAATCAAAACCGAATTTACAATTAAAAAAAAAAAAAAAAAGTTGTGATAATGAATAGTGTCACGCCAGATATTGCGTGGCACTGTTCACTTGCACAAAAACCGCAGAAGATAGAGCAGGGTTGGAGGAGAATTTTAGCTGTAAAATGAAGATGCCGCTTGATTTGGTGTAGGGTTGGAGATGGCCTTAGTATATAAAGACAAGTTGAGGTTAGTCAAGTGGTTTGCCCCTCAAACCTACCCCATGGGGTTATAGGTTCGAGTCTATCATCCTCCCTCACATCACAATTTAAAATCCCAAATTATTGTATTATTTCAAAAAAAAAAAAAAAAAAGTTGTATATAAAGTCAAAGCATTTATTATATCAATTGGCTTAATTGAAATTCATTAATTGTTCGTTTACTTTTTCCTCTATTTTTTCTTTCATTCTCACAATGTATTCCACCATCTACAGTTAACTAATTGATATGCATTGATGTTCCACTCTAGTTAGGTATGTTTAGAGGATTGAAAACAAATCCACGAGTGTTGTGTTGTGTTCTCTTTTGACAATTCTACTCGTAGCTTCTTTATTGAAGTTGCATAAGTATTTAAGTACTAGCTAAATGGAAACGCTTAACTGCTATACGTGACCACCGGCTGATATTTAATTGGCAACCTCCAATATTTGACGTGAGATTATCTGACGTGAGATTATCAGACGAGAGATTGACATTATATATATATATATATATATATATATATATATATATATACAGTGGTTCTCTCATAAGGGATCCCTTATTTTAATTTCGGTAAGAACCACCATGAAATCATATCGATTTGAATGAATTTTAATCTGAATTTTTTTGTGAACTATAAGTTCATTGAAATCTACCTATGAATAAAATTTGAGAATTTTTCAAGCACGAAAACTATTTTTTTTTAATTTCCTATATTTCGCCTATTTTTCTAATGCCTTCGTATTTAAAAAAATCAGTAAAAATAGTTTTCGTGCTTGAAAAATTCTCAAATTTTATTCATAGGTAGATTTCAACGAACTTATCATTCACAAAAAAATTCAGATTAAAATTCAGATTAAAATTCATTCAAATCGATATGATTTCATGGTGGTCCTTACCGAAATTAAAATAAAGGATCCCTTATGAGAGAACCACTATATATATATATATATATATATATATACAGTGGTTCTCTCATAAGGGATCCCTTATTTTAATTTCAGTAAGGACCACCATGAAATCATATCAATTTGAATGAATTTTAATCTGAATTTTTTTGTAGATGATAAGTTCGTTGAAATCTACCTATGAATAAAATTTGAGAATTTTTCAAGCACGAAAACTATTTTTACCGATTTTTTTTAAATATGAAGGCATTAGAAAAATAGGCGAAATATAGGAAATTCAAGAAAAATAGTTTTCGTGCTTGAAAAATTCTCAAATTTTATTTATAGGTAGATTTCAACGAACTTATCATCCACACAAAAATTCAGATTAAAATTCATTCAAATCGATATGATTTCATGGTGGTTCTTACCGAAATTAAAATAAGGGATCCCTTATGAGAGAACCACTGATATATATATATATATATTCCACTTATATCATGTTATATTATGTTACGTGACGTAAATATTCAATTAGATATATAACTTTCATGTTAAAAGCATGATTTTATAGTTATAGTTAGTGAGCACAGCTAGTTTCCCCATACCCGGTGCCGGCCTAGGCATTGTCTAAGGCCCCGTCTAAAACTCTTAAACCCAAAATTTTATTTTTAATTCTTATGAAACTGTAACTCAATATTTAACTAAATTAAAAGATTTTCTAATTCCAAAAATAGTTAAGTACAATATGGTATATATGTCTTCTAAGGGAGGTTGGAGCCTCCCTGAGTTCCCACCCCGAACCGGAGGTGCGACCTCCTTTGCCTTGGCTCCCCCTTCATAGCATGGGAGGATGGAGGAGATCCATGGAGATCCCAATGGATCTGGTGGAGATCCAAATATTTTGTTTTGATTTTTTTTTTGGATAAAAATTTATTTTAAAAAAAAAATGTTTAATCTCCAATTGTACATCTCAATGATAGATGGTTGGAGATTAAAAAAAATATTTTCTTTTTAATTTTCGTGTCATAAGGTGCATGTGAGATTAAATATGTAATTAATTACGTATGTGCTAAGAGTAGAAGGTGCACCACAACCACAAACTTCAGAACATTAAAGTTTTTCACAATAGGATTATTAGGCATTAGGCAATTTCGTGACTTTTTTATTTTTGACCAAAATAATCCTCTTTTTTTTTTCCTAAGTAATATATGTACATATGTTAGTCAATCTTAATACATGCAGGGGTAAAATGGGTATAGAAAAATTCAAAAAACAGAAAGTAAATAATGGATCTCCATTCAGCAATATAAATTATGAATTTTAATTTTTAAAATTTTTAAATTTTTCTTGATTATTAAAATTATCCTTCAAACATTAAATTAAACAATTACTGTGCTTGTAGAGTCTGATCTTGCCAGGTCCCGGTTACTGTTGTACTTAGAAAAAAAAAAAAAAAATGGGGTCACAATTGGATCGTGTTTTTTACATGTTGTGGTAGCCCGACGGACCGCACAATTCAACCAAGCATATTTCTCGAAAACACGGCCTAACAATTATCGGGTCGTACTGTGACAAGTTTGTATGGAATAGTACTGGGTCGGGTAGTTTCTGGGCCGGCCCGGCCTAGTTATATTTCAAATATCCATATAATTGAAAAAGAGACCAAACAAACACCGAAAACTTTCTACTTTTGACTCTCTAAAATTGTCAATCTTATCCTTCTCTTACCCAATAAACCATGAGAACCAAATCCAAATACAACAATTCTCTCTGGAATTGGAATGGAAAATCCAAGAAAAGCAAAAGCAAGAAGCAGTTCCCTGTCACAGAATTCCTCCAAGAAAATTACCAGAAAGTAGAAGAAAATGTGTTGGGTCCTGGAGGTGGGTTTGGGATTGGGTGCGGTGTCGGAGCAGGGATCGGGTTGGTCGGAGGAGTAGGATTCGGCGACTGGCCATGGAACCAACTTAAGCTTGTTTTTGGGGTCGGAATGGGTTGTGGTGTTGGAGTCGGGTTCGGGTACGGGCAAGGGTTTGGATATGGTTTTGATTTGGATTCTTTCAAGTCTTACAATGCAAAGCCAAGTTCGGATTCAGAAAAAAGGTTTGCAATCGACATATGATTTTTGTTTTTTTCGGGAATTGATTTTTTTATTTTATTAACGCTAGTTTTATTTTATTTTTGTTGATTTATTTTAAGCACATATTTGATCATTTATTTTTTTTAGAGGCTCACTTAAACCTAATTAGCATTACAAAAAAAATGTTAAAAGTTTATGATGAATTAAACTGAGATCTCGCATTATGGTTTGATTCTTGCTCCCAATTTGTGATAACTGTAGACACATGTCTCAATTTGGTTGGTTAGACACAAACTGGAACACCGTTTTTGGACCGCTGATTTGAGTCCCCAAGCTAATCGAATCTAATTAGATGCATAAATAGATAATTGATATTGCTACCAAGTAAAATTTATCAGTTGCAGGCATTTACATTTGTTAAAATTCAAAATGCTCAAACTAATGAACTTAAAAATAATCACACAATATTATTTTGAACTGAATATTATTGATATTGGTTAACTAATTAACAATGAATGAAAAAATGTATATTTATACTAATCCTAATCCTAATCGTAAACAATAAAGGAAAATAAATCCTAATTAAACTGAAACTAGAAAACCAAAACATAAAATTCTAGTCCTTATGGGACTTAGGTCTTGCTTGTCCTTGTGAGAACATGTGCTCTTAATTATTGTCCGGCGACATCCAATGTCTTTGCTCACCGTATTCAATGGCCATCATAGACTCACATCCCCACCAAATTCAGAACCACCATTGCTGCTCAACGAAGACGACGACAACTCTCTTCTCAACTAAATCATCGGAAAATCAGATTCATCACTAATAGTTTAATAAACATAATTAAATATAGCATATGTAAATTTGTGCTTTACCTTATCGGGGTCACTCTGGAACATTATTACCTTGTTAGTGTTCAAGTGTTCTTCCTTGGAGTCATCCCTTTTCACTACATTCTCACCCCTTTTCATCTTTTCGAGCTTTCTCGCTGCAGCATTAAGCTTCACCATCACTTTGCTGATAATTAACCTCAGTTGATCCTCCGAAAGTTTGTCAAAACGAGGATCCCATGTCGAGAACTTCCCATTGATATCGATGTTGCCCATTTCTGCAATCTCGTCGACCGAATTTTCATGGAAGACAGAGGAAGAAGAAGCTCTTTGTGCATGATTATTGTTGACACCTTCAGTCGCCTCCTTGTACCTATTGATGATATTGAGAAGCTGACCTTCCTTGGAGGCCCATGTCTCGGGCCTCGAAGGCCCATCTCTAGAATTTGGGCCGAAGATGATCATACACAAATCCACACCACAAAGAATGTTGATTTCATGAGCCTTCTTCAACAAATTAATTTTTCTCTTTTTGAAAGTTGCCAAAAGAGACCTCACATGCTTTATTGCTTCCACATTCACAATTTCCTTGTCCATCTTCTAACCTCACAAAAATAATTAATTATTCGTCATAAATTATGAGAAGATATACTGATAACAGAGAACAAAAAAAAAATGTAAATAAGAACTATCAAGATTTCAGTAATTCAAATTTTAAACTTACTTACTTTTATGGGATGAACACTTTGATAATCACCCAAAAATTTCATGCAAATCGGAAGAATATGAGAACTAAAAAGGTCTCTTCTTTTTAATTATTTTTCTGTAAGTTATAAGAGTATTTATAATTAATAAGTTTCTATCCTAAATAAATAAGACTTTTATTTATAATTTGTTCACCGTACATAAACCGTATTAATTCTTTTTACAGTATCTCTTCTTCTTCTAACATATATCACATAAACAACAAAAGAACTCATTAATTAACGGATTTGGATCCTCTCCTCACCTTGTCCTCACCTAAATCAATTGTCTGAATTAATTATATCTTTTAATTGAGTAAAACATAAAATTTAATAGAAATAATTCAGACCATTGATTTTCCATATTAGACACGTGTCAATAGATTATGAAAATGAGGACGAAGCAAAGAGAGAAAAAGGTGAGGAGAGGATCTAGACTAACTAAGAGCTCGTTGCTAGAATTTAAAAACAAAAGCATACAAATGAAACAATATGTTGAAAATTTTATTGTCAAAGAACATTTAGTATACGTTTGTAAGAGCTTCCCTAATAACCAAAAAAAAAAAAAAAAAAAAAATCTAAAAGTTCTTTTCAATCTTTTTTCTGTCGTTTGGTTACCATCCAAGTAGAGTTTTTGAAAGCTCGAATTTTGGAAAGCAGATTTTTTTGAGGTTTTTTAAAACATTAAAATGTGTAATACAACCCTATTATATTTTAAATTTTCATAGTACCATTTAACTTAAAACCCACTTTTTTTTAACATGCTATATACACATTCTTTAATTATTTGCAATTCTTTTTAAAAATATATATATATAAGAAATAATGCTTTCTCATATCTTTTTATGTTTTAAACTATCGTATATGTACTTTATAGAAATCCTATCATTTAAAAGTACTTTTAGAATTAATATAACCAAACGATTTACAATATAAAAGAGTTTTTTTTTAATTGACAACCAAATAACAAACAAGCAACAACTTAAAAAAAAATATACATATATATATATATTGAGACGCTATACTTCTAAAAAAAAAACTAATGCTAAAAGATTTACTTTGAGAAACTTTCTAAACGGGCCCTTACAAAAGAAAAAGGAAATAGATGCTTAAAGGGTAGTGACGTGTTTGAGTTTATAAGTGTATGTTTGGAAGAGCTACTCTATTGATTAAAAGTGTTTTTTTTTTTTTTTTTAAGATTCCAAAAGTTATTTTCAATTTTATCGTTTGGTTGTCACTTTAGTAAAGCTTTTGAACTATTAAAACATTATTAGGGTGGTATGGCTTTTCAAATAGAGCTTCTAGAATAGATCTTTTACTAATGAAGCTTTTATTGAGTAGAGTTTTCAATAATTAAAAAAAAAAACTTTTGGTTGGATAAATTACAAAAAATAGTGTTGACAATGTATTTTTTAAAAAATAGCTTTTGGTTGTGTAAATTACAAAAAATTGTTGACAATGTATTTATAATGAAAGAGTTGTATGGTGGAATATCTGAAATTTATAATGGGTTATTAAGACAATTCATAAGTTTTTAAAAAGCTCAAAAAAAGTTTTGGGGGAAAGCCCAAATTTTGGGCTTCTCCTAGTAGACATAAAATAGTTTTTATAAAGAGTAATTGAAACAATTCATATATTAAAAAAGTTGTTTTGATTTTTTCCAAACAAAAAAAAAAAAAAAAAAATCTTCAAAAGAGCTTTTAGCATTAAAAGGTGTTTTTGACCTTTACAAAAGCCATACCAAACACACATTTAGAAACTCCAATTTTGGGCTTCTCCAAGTACTTCTTTTTAAACCTTTTTAAAAAACACTAAGGATGTGTTTGGGATGACTTTTCAAGTAAAACTTCTAGAGTAGATCTTTTACTAGTAGAACTTCTATTGAGTAGAACTTTTAACAATAAGCCTTATATTGTTTGGTATTCACTTGAAAAATCACTTTTAAGTTAGTAGAGTGTTTGTCAAAATATCTCTAAAAGAGCTTTTGTTGTTAAAAATCACAAAAATGGACACTAACAAAGCATTTGTAATATAAAGGTATAGGTAAAATATTTAAAGTTCGAGGGTAGTTAAGACTATTTACCTCTTTTTAAAAAGCTCAAAAAGAGCTTCTTTTCTCCCAAAAGACATAAAATAGTTTTTTTAATATCAAAAAATTAAAAATTAAAAAAAGAACTTCTTCAATTCCACCAAACAATAAAAAAATAAATAAATAAATAAACCATCAAAACAGCTTCTAAAAAAAAAAAAACGTTTTTATCCCTTACAAAACCCATATCAAACACATACTAAATGTCTAATATAACTCTATCACTTAATATCTTTATGAGCCTTTTAGTATTCCTATAATTTAACAGAGATTTTTTTAAATGACAACCAAACAACTAACAATTTTCTTTTAAAAGCTCTTTTTGTAGAAATTCTACTTCTAAAAGATCTATTACTAAATGATCTAGTTGAAGAAGCTCTTTTAAAGAGACCCTAAGGATGTCAAGTTAAAAGCTTATTGTTGAATTAATAAAACCTTATAGGTTATTAAATGGTTTTTCAAACTCTACGTTAGTAAATACTAGAAGAAAATAGGGAGAGGAAGAGAGAATTCATATAAAATTTATCAAGGATTTCATATAGGCAAGAATTCTAATTCCTTCATCATACAAGGAAGCCAAATTAATCATAAAAAAATAATAATAATAAACAAACCAAACAAAAAAAAAAATCTCAATCGCAAAGGGATGGTTTTGATGCAAGGGATGAAATTGGATTGAGAATGAAATTTGAAGAACGAATTAGTTTAATTTGCGGTTTTGTGCAACAATGAGATGGGGTGTTAAAAACACCTCTAAAATTACTAATATCAATCAATACAACTGATGCCGGCGAGACGGACCCAAAAGAAGACTGGCATTCGGAATAAGATGTGAGTTGTCATGTCCGACAAATCAAATTTCACGTCATTAAGTTTATAAACCCAACACCAATATTGCCCCATTAGAAATTTCTTCCTTTTTTTTTGGAAAACCCATCTCATCCTCAACAACATCTACTTCATTCTCAAACGAAAACTCGAAATCTCCATCAGAGATCTCTACCCACCAAATCAACAAAAATTCTCAAATCTCAATTATTGGGGATCTCACCACCACCGCTCTTCCCTCCGCATCAAATTTTGCTATGTTCAAAATATATTGTTTATGTTTCAGATTTATAAAAGTATAAAAAACAAAATTTAATACCCAGATACAGAATATGAAATATTTATTTAATGGGTTTTAAAAATTTGAAACGGAGACGAAGATGATAATGAGATATTGCAACAGAAAGAGAAGCTTTTGTAAAATAAAAAAGGAAGCTAAAACTATGAACCGAAAGATTTTTTACTTCGTTTGTAAAATTAATCACATGACGAAATTTGATTGACTAGACATGACAACTCACATAAGATATCAAATGTCAGTCTTCCATTGGGTCCATCTCACTAACATCAGCTGTGAGACGGATCCATGGAAGATTTTCTCTTGTTCAAGTTCTATTCTTATTACAAACTATTGAAAAAATTGTTATAATAATAATAATATCTGGCATATATCAGTAAAAAATTGAAAAATTAAAATTAAAATTAACAAGCACAAATTACCAAGAAAATAATGATAAAGAACTTACCAATTGATTTGTTTTCTGTGTCTTCTGCTCCACTCGGCGCTGGCTCTTAATTTTTGAAGAGGAATTGGGTATTTATATGCTTATAAGAATCTTACCTTTCAAAAATAAATATGCTTATTAAGAGTCTTATTTCAACTAGGATACTCGAAAAATTAGGAGACTTCAAAAGAATTAGGAAACTAGTAGAGTTTCTATGTATAACGAGTTTCTTTTTCTTTTTTCTTTTTCTATAGAATTTGGAAAGATTTTTAATTATACAAATTTATAAACTTCACTTTTGAATCTATCATAACCTGATATTTTATTAAATTGGGCTAAAATAGGTTTGGTTTGGTTCAATTCAACTCAGCAAGTTTTTTTTTTTTTTTTAATATATCACTTAATTGTGGTAACTCTATGGTAACTCGAATCTACGATATTAACAATTATACTTTATGACCACCGGTGGAAGAATAGGAGGCTGTGATCTTCTACATGTCGATTTAATCAAGCCTCATCCACAACAAATAAAAATTTGATTTAACTCAACGAATCTCATTTCGGATAATGAAAATGAAAAATCATTTCATTTTTTAATTGGAACTTTAGGTGGTTCACAATAAAAGATAGCGAGGAAAAAAAAAAAGGATCCCTAGAGTCGAGACTAAAAGGAATGTATAAGCAAATGCTTCAATAAATTTAATCGCGGTTTACAATTATTGCCTCCATACCTGTTTATTGGGGATCATCTTCCCTATTAAAGAAAAAGAAAAAGAAAATAAAAAAAATCAAAGAAAAGGCAAAAGGGCAGAGATTAAAATCCAGACTTTTTCAGTGCCCTATGTAAATCGTGAAAAGGAAATATAGGGATTAAAAAGCTGGTCATTCGTTCTATATTGTTCAAATAATCGTATTTCAAAAATAATTTTACAAAACAAAAGTAACAAAATGTGTTATATTTGTAATTCTAAATCTTATTGTTCAGAATCACATAAAACATTTGAAAGTCTTTTCTTAATTCCATATTATTATTTTTTCGTATTTTGAAGAAAAAATTTTCCTTTTTTTTTTTTTTTTTTTTTTTTTGTTTTGTTTAACTGTTTTGAATTTTTAAAACCAAAACAAATTTGAAAACAATTCTGAACATCTCCTGACAGAGTTATCTTTTCCTGGATTCTACGTCTTCTGCTCTTGAAGTAGAATCGAATTCTACATCTTCTGCTCTTGCAATATAATCGGATTCTTCATCTTCTGCTCTTGAATTAGAATCAGAATCAGAATCAGAATCAGATGCTAATTGCAGTCCGATATATCCATCATTGGCAACCCCCTTGGTCTGTGCAGCATTAACTGCATGTGTGCTTGCACCCAACTCCTCCAATGCACGAAAGTAGGCGTAAGGTCCCCAACCTACAAACAGTTAAGCATAAAAGCTTTTTATGTAAAACAGACTTTCAATCAACCAAAAGTAATTCAATCAGAGAGTAACCTTTATAATCAGCTTTCGATCATGGACCCTTTTTCCAGAATCCTACTTGATGATTCAAGATGTGCTGATGCTTGCAATTATCTTTTTAAGCATTAATAATTGCATTTTCCGTTTACATAAATTTTTGAGTTTTAAGGGATCTACAAATAGACAGAAACATGCATGACCAATGCAAGTCCACTACGAGATTCACATCTAAAGCAGCAAGAAAGCTCTCAGGGATTGCTCATAGAATATTATAATGCTACCGAGATAAATGTGATATAGGGTTAACTTATGTCGTTTAAAAGAAATTCCTCTTAGTTTTTTTTGTCTTCTGAAGGCATTTATAAGTTATAACTATGTAGAGCTCTCTGCTACCGTTCGTAGAATATACTTTTATCTACGGAAGGAGTTTTAGCATACCTTGATCATGAGATGGTAGTGGGAAAAACTGCAAATAGCACATTGTAGCCACTGTTAGCCCTGTAAACAAAACATTTTTGAAAGTCAACGAGTTTATGCATCAAATGGAAAACAAAAATTTAAACACCATGACACAAACCTAGAAGACCTCCAGCAAAGACGTCGTTCCAGTGGTGTTTGTAGTCATCAACTCGAGAAATGCCAACAAGAGTTGCAACAAGTAGAGGAAGGAAGATAATGCACAATTTTGCAACATGGCCTCTGCGGTCAAATGCTTGTATTTTTCCAGATATATACAGTGACAGAAAAACCATTCCAGCAAAGGAACCTGAAAAAATAATGAAATGTTTCTTAAAAGCTGACAGGTCAGCAAGAAAAATCTAGCAAAAATGCCTTAAATTCATAAAGGAAATGAATGATTCTTTATCTTTTAACACAAACATTTGTTTTCCGTATTGAATTGCAGATGAACTCACACGAAGTATGCCCGCTTGGGAAGCTCTTATGCCCTTCTTTAATGAGACTTGCCTTGCCATGACATATGACATTTCCCAATTTATCATATACCTGAAATGCAAAGGATTAAATTTCAAATTCAAGATTGTGATGTGTTGTGAATCCACAGGGAAAAGCTCCAAAACCTATGCAGGTTAAAGCAAACAAATGCAGGTTTAGTAGAGCATACATCCTTTCCATCAGGAAAACAGCGCCAAAAGAAGTCAGGTCTGGGCCGACCAACTGTAAGTTTTATTGCGTCAGTTAGAATTTGTGTCAGTAGAAGAGAGTATGAGAGGCCTGCACTACTAAAAAGGTTTGTCATCAGTTCAATGTTTAAGAAATCTGCTTCAACCGATCACGTAAAAGAGAAATTTAAAGATAAAACAATAGGGAGATGAAAGATGTCATCACCAAGTATGGCATGATGAAGATCATATACACATCTCCTGCGAAAATAGACAATGAGAAATGCCAACATGGGGAAACCAATCGCACAGGTCTACTCCAGAAGGAAAAAGAAAAGGATGTTATCACCAGAATATTATTTGTAGAACCAGGTTTTTATTCAAAAGACAAAAGGTACAGGGCACTTACGACGACAGCCCAGAAAGGTACTGTATTGTTTTTAAAAGGGTATTTTATATCATACATCATATCCTTCCCCACAAATCGATAAAATGGATGGACGAAATTGAGGATGAATACAACAACGCCAAGAAGTAAGAGTATCACCCAATCATGCAAGTGTGTCCTTGCAACAGTAGTTCCATGGGATTTTACAGAGTGAAAACCAGATGTGACGTCCGTCATTCTGCACTGTTTGAAATACGTATATGCCAAAATAAAATTTAAACTAATCAAATATCAACTATCAGCTCCTCCAAAAGACACTAAAAATTGTTTTTACAGTCTTATGCCAAACATGACTATAACCCACCAACAAGAGGTAAAATCCTTGATAAACACTTACTAATATTAATTTAATGTTATTCATTTTTACACATCAAGAGAGGTAGTAATAAGATAACCCACCGGATCATAGCCGGGTTGGTGTATTTATAACATTAATGTGGCATAAGTAGATTCCCATTTAACTTATTACATAGATATACTAATTTTAAAGAGCAAATAATGTATGCAATTCAAACATATTGATTTGGTTACAATTATCTCCACAGTTTCTTTTTTTTTTTTTTTTTTTTTTTTTTTTTCTCATAAATGGTTAATTAGACATTTGTATGTGTCTTTCTAAAAACATTAAATGAAAGAAATATTTATTTTGCATGATTTTCCTATGAAGCATTTTTCTGGTTATAAACTCTTATTTGTTATATTATTTTTCATTTACTTCAAAGGTAAAAGGTTTTATGTTTACGGTTTACCAAACTATGTTCAGATATTTATTGCGAACTTATAATCACATAACATACAATAAATAAATAAATAAATCAAAACTAAAACTCATAAGCAACAAAAATATAAACAAAACCTCTTTGTTCCAATATTCTAGTAATGGCCAATGATGACTGTTTGCAGAGTTGTCCAACCTCCGGCTTGATTCAACCTAGATAATTCCAAAACCAAAATCAATCTTCAGGGCATAACTCTTTTAAAATGAGAAAATGCGTTTTGGGCTCCACAGTGGAATATAGATGACAGATCTATATTGATGTAGGACATCTTGAGAATTTCCATTTTAGTTAGGATTTCTTTTTCCTTTTTTTAGTTTTTGGCAATAAATCAAATTACCTAACAATCCTATATCACTTACAAATAACTCAAATTTCCTTTTTAGTTTGGATTTCATTTTCCTTTTTTCAGTTTTTAGTTAAGAAAGCAAAAGTGCATAGATCTACTCTAACAATCCTGTATCACTTAAAAATGTTTTGGCAAGAACGGGAAAGTAAAATCTGACATTTGATCCCTAATGCACCCCTAATGACATGAACTTCTTGACTGCTACATACATAAGAGAGAGACAGACAGCTCATCCTCCAACAATACAATCTCAATGCAAAACATACATGACAAACCATTGAAGATAAAAACTTGTAATTTGTAAAGATGGATTGAGAAGTTGGAAAAATATAGACTCATAATAGGAGTGTAAAGCTGTAAATAAGTCCTGTGTAATTCCTAAAAGAGTGAATTGAAGTTGAAGCTTTAAGATATATTGAATAATGGGCAGTAGGCCTTCCTTTGTCTTTAATGTGAGTTCATTCTGCTTGCGATTTCAAGAAACATTAGTTCATTACAATCATTTTGAAATACTAAAAGGCAAAAGCAAACAAAATTAATACTAAAAAACTTAAAAAACAAAACACAACCATATATCTAGTCTAAAATTATAATTCCATTTCTTTTTTTTTTTTTCTTCCCTAATTTCTTGAAGCTCTACGCAATTGGTGACATGAGTAAATTAATCAATCACTCTCTGCTCAACAACATGAATGCCAACAAAAACCATAAGAGAAATGTATAAAATTTTCAATCTTTTTAACAGAATAGAAAAGGAACCCACTTATTATATATCTCTATGATATGAATTCAAACAGCAAATTGACATATAAACAAACCTAAAATAAAAAATCCACCAACCTGAAAGAACCCCATCAAATTTTGAACACAAGAAAGAGATCGAAATTCCCACCAAGGCATTGTGTGACAAACAAATCAAATTTAGAAACAAAGAATGTCAATGCAAACAAGATAACTGGGGTCTATCTATTGATATCAAATAAATATCAGAATTCAGGAAATTGTTGATGAACACTAATAGGAACCTTCCAGTAAGTGGGCCAGTGGGGTTCACACATTATCTATAATAAAAGGTGATATATCATATATCCACGCAAACGGAAAAGAAGACAAAAGAGAATATATAAAATGAAATATATATATAATAATGAAATTAAAGTTTTGAAATTACCAGAAAGTGCTGCTACAACTGAGAATTGAATAAACACCCATCTGTGTTTTTATACGGAGGAAGGAGAGAGATTTGAAAGCCTGGAATAGCGACTTGGAGCTCCTGCGCTCCTCATACATGTTCAACCTCCATAACTCAATAAAAAAGTTTATTTCAAAGGTAAATATAGCACCCCTAAAGTTTAACATAATTGCAGTAAGAGAGTAAGTTTGCATCTATCTATTCAGAACTCCCCACTTTTAAATTTCACTTTCATAGATCAATAAAAAGACCAAATTGTCCATAGTTATTAAGATTTAAAAATGAAGATAATTGTTTTTTATAAATAAAAAAATAAAAATAAAAAAATAAAGGTGAACAAAGATAATTTTAAAATTAGACAAGATGAGGTTGATTAAGTGGTTTGAACCCCACACCTCCATCATGAAGTTGTGGGTTCGAATCTGTCCCCCTCCCCTAAATCTCTAATTATTGTCATATTTCAAAAAAAAAAAAATTAATAATTTTAGAAAATTTTTTTTTTGGGTTAAAAATATCAAATTTTAAAAAAATAAAAAAAAAAATTTAAACGAAGATAATATAAAATAAATTAAAAACAGTTTTTGTAAAAAAAAAATAATAATTTAAAATTTTTAAAACAGTTTTTATTTTTATTTTTCATTTAAAAAATTCTATTTTAATTTATATTTCATTGAATATATTGAAAATGTTCCTTCACCAATTTATCCATAATTAAAAGCAAGGGAAGGTCTGAATTTTTAAATTATTTCAACTAGCTTTTACTTTTATATATAAAAAGATTATCTTTGTTTTTTTTTAAAAAAAAAAAATTAAAACTATGAGCAATTTAAAGGTTGTTTGTTTTTTTCACTTAAAACTTAATAGGTCTAAATGATAATTATTAGAAAAATTATCATTCTCCTCCTGTAGTTTGATGTATTCTCCAGTCTCCCCCCCTCTAGTTTCAAAATTCTCCAATTTCCCCCCTCCCATGCCTATTTTTTATGGTGAGATTGGTTGTATTTATGCATGGGAGGGGGGAAATTGGAGAATTTTAAAACTATAGGGAGGAGACTGGAGAATACGCAAACTACAGGGGTGAGAATAATAATTTCCCTAATTATTAAGTTTTTTTTTTTTTTTTTAAGTGGTCAAACAACTTAAAAATACCAAAAAAATACTTAAAATAAAAAATAAAAAATCATGACTTTTCACTGAATTGCAAATCACTGAATTGCATTAAATGCAATTCAAAATCTTTTCTTCCGATACTATCCTCCATATATAACATATTTCCAATTTCATCATAATTATATATGGTATAGAAATTTTTATTTTAATATATACCTTATTTTAACTAGCTTTAAAAATAAAAAAGAACCATAATCACTTCTCATATTGGTGTTTAATATCAATACTTTATTATGATGTTAGGGTGATGTGTATATATATATATATATATATATAAAGATTTTCTATTATCAATTCATCCTGACAATAAATATATTAGGATAAAAAATATAGATCACTAGATTCACATACTTTAACTCAAAGTGTATGCACTTATCAAAACTTCTCCATAATCTATGGTCCACATTCTTCGTCCTGATATATTTATTGTCAAGACGAACTGACAATAGAAAGACTGTATTTATATATATATATATATATATATATATATATATATATTTATTTATTTATTTATAGTGTTTTGTGTGAGTTTTTCTGCTACCTCTTTTATTTTTGGAAAAAAAAAAAGAACCTTTTCTTTTCTTAGTAAAGATGAAGTTTGTTTATAATAGAGGAGTAAGATAATGATCATATGTGTTCATATATAATTATTATTTTTGGATAGTTTTTATTCCATATTATATGTATAATTGTTTAACATGGGTACAAATGTAAAATTACTTATTTTCAGACAATTTTACTTTTAAAAAACAAACGTGTTGATAATACGTTCAGATGTGAGAAAAAAAAAAAAACATGTCATTCAAATTCAGATTTCAGTCCCTATTCAGTTTTCAGAAAAATTCAGGACTATTCAGTCTTCAGACAAAAAAAAAAAAAACAAATGACCCCTTCGTCTTTATATTAGTCCATTTTAAGAGTAGGAGTCTGAGTGGAAAAATCATAATTACACTTTAACTACATTTATAAAAACTTCAGAAGGTTTGTATGTATTTACCCCATTATTTTATAATTTTGGAGAAAAAAATATTCTCTAAATTTATTAAAATATGTTTTTATATTTATATATATATGTTTTCTTTTATAATTTGTTGGAAAGTTTTTTTTAAAATAAGTTTTTAGAAGTTGTTAGAGACTACTTTAGAAAATGTATTATTGAAAAAGTTAACAAATTGAATATGAAATGTACATAATGTCACAATTTTAATACACACGTTAATTACCCTAATGGCTATTCATTTGATTCGATACTATCAAAATGGCTATTAGATGAGAAATTTAGCTTAAAATTACCATTATAGGCAAATAGTGTGACAAAAATGGTTATCCATAGAGAAATTTTACTCTAGTGGCCACCCATTTATTTAGATGCTAGTCTAGGTCACCCAATCATGAATCAAAACTAAATTTTAAAATAAATAAATAAATAAGCAATTTTTTTAAAATAAAGTTTAAAAGAAATGTTTTTCTTAAAAAAAAAAAAAAAAAAAAAAAAAGGAAAAATTTATCTTTTAAAAAAATTAAAATAATAATAATAATCTTTTTTTATAAAATTAAATTATAAAAAAAAAAAAAAAAAAAAAACACTTTATCTCCGACCGCATGCCTATCATTGTGATGGACGGTTGGAGATTTTCTTTAAAACAAACACACACACAAATTGTTGTGCGTATAGTTTTTTTTTTTTTTTTAATTTTTTTTTTGCTTTTTTTTCGAATTAAGTTTTTTTAATAAAAAAAATTCTTAAGATTTTTTTGTTAAATATAGCTTTTCTTATAATTTTTTTTTTAAAAAAATTTGAAATAGTTTTTTGTTGTTTATTTATTTTTAATTTAGTTTTAATTCACAATTTGGTGGTCACTAAGTTTGACGTCTCACCAAATGGGTGGCCACTAGAGTAAATTTCCCTACAGATGGCCATTTCCGTCACATTGTTCGCTTATAATGATCATTTTGAGACGAATTTCTCATCTAATGCCCATTTTGATAGCGCCCTACCAAATGGGTGGCCACTATGGCAATAATCTCAAAAGAATATGATGTTCTCATATTTAATAAGTATATTTTACAACATATTAAGCGGCGCTACCAAATGGGCAGCCACTATGGTAATAATCTCAAAAGAATATGATGTTCTCATATTTAATAAGTATATTTTAAAACATATTAAGCTATATTAACTTAAAATTTTGATAATATTATATAATATTCTAATTTCATGAACATTAAATCAACTTTAATATTTAAAAATCGTTATTTCACGTACCAACGTAAGAATTTTACCAAACACCCTGCTTGCAAGTTGTAACTTAGAACATCTCTAATGTATTACACCAATTTGGTGTTAAAAGAAAATCTTAAGATTTTCATATGGAAGACTTGCCATAATTGGATTTCTACGATACTAAAGTTAGCCACTCGTAGAGTCCCGCTGAGGATGATATTCCCTCTTTGTAACAAAAAAAAAAAAGGAGACAATTGTGCACGAGTTATGGGGTTGTAGTAAATTGAAAGTGATTGTGATGGTTGGCAGCCTATCTTGGGAAATTTTCATGGGTATTGGCATCAATTTTTTTATTTCATGCTTGATATTTTTGCACATCTGAATGTAGATGATATGGTTTTGTTCTATGTCATTGCTTGGCATGTTGGGTATCATAGAAATTTGGTTGTCCATGGCGATGAAGGAGTCTGTGTGGAGGATATTACTGTGTGGTCGCATAATTATATATCAGGGTTTATGGAGTGTAATAAACCTATTGCTAGAGAGCCCATATTGCAAGAACATAGTGGGGTCAAATGGAAACCACCAGATATAGGTGTGTATAAATTGAATACGAATGTGGCAATTGATAAAGGAGGGGATTTTGTAGGCTATGGTATGATAATTCGAAATTCAGCTCCTAAAAAGTTGTAACAACTTTCTCGCCTCAAATTGCCAAAGCAGTTGCAATTTGCCAAGGCCTTCAACTAGCTCGCGATACAGCTATTTATCCAATTAATGTTAATTTGATGCTGCAATTGTGGTATAGTGGATAAAGAATGGAAACCATGCTTAATGCTTTATCCTAGAAGCAGAGCTGGCCCTAGGCTGGGGTACGAGATGCACCCGCCCTGGGCTCATGAAAAAAATAGCAAAAACTGTTATTAGATTTTAGCTTAAAAGGGCCCGAAAGCTAGTAATTTTTTTAAAACTAGGCCCAATAAAAATAAAATAGATATTTTAGCCCTAGGCCCCTGGGATGTCAGGGCCGGCCCTGCATAAAGGAGGATTGTTTTTGGATTGAGGATTATCTTCCTTGTGTAAGACGGTTTGTTTTGGCTGAGTGCTAGAATTTTGTGTAAGTTTTGATTTGTTTAATGCAATCTTTGTTTTCTCAAAAAAAAAAAAAAAAAAAAAAAAAAATCTTTATAAAATTACCTAATATTATTCAACTAATTTATCCAACTAATTTTCTCATCTAATTATTTCTTCATTTTCTATTATAAAAGGCAAAGCACCTCCATCTATTTCATCATTCAACCCTCCACCAAAGTTTGTTAAAGCCATTTACATTTATCTTCAACAATGAGTTTCAATGCCAGTCCATCTCATATATCATCTTCATCTTCAACTTCATCCTCAAATCTCGATGATGGACTTGATCTCACCACAACAATAGAGGCACAAAGTCAAGCGATTAATGCTCAACAAACAACGTTACTTAATGACAATGTATATAATAACAGGCTCCTCACGGCTTACCCATTTCAATCAAGAAGAGAAGAACCAACCAAGTTGTAGAATTTTCTCTTCTATTTTTTTTCATCTGATTTTCTTATCTAGTTCTTTTTTTTCTTTTTCTTTTTTGGCATGTAATTTGTTTCAATCTAATTTTCTCATCTAATTTTTGTCATCTAATTTTCTCATTTAATTTTCTCATCTAATTTTTTCCTTCTACTTTTCTCATCAATGTTTTTTTCCAGCTAATTATCTCATCTAAACTTTTTCCATCTAAATAATCTATAAATAGTGGACTTTCTCATCAAAATCAAAGTATCTCCAATGCTAGAGTCCAATGGAGCACCAATTTTTTTTCCTTCTGATTTTATCATCAAATTGTTTTCTAGCTAATTATCTCATCTAAATTTTTTCCATCTAAATAATCTATAAATAGTGGATCTTTCTCATCAAAATCAAAGCATCCCCCTCTTTCAGTTCCAACGTCCAAACTCTATTTGAAACCACAAAAAACATAATTATATATGAGAATATTAGATGTAAAAAAATTAGATGGAAAAAAATTAGATGAGATAATTAGATGGAAAAAAAATGATGAGAAAATTAGATGGAAAAAAATTAAATGAGAAAATTAGATGCAAAAAAGTTAGATGAGAAAATTAGATGGAAAAAAATTAAATGAGAAAATTAGATGCAAAAAAGTTAGATGAGAAAATTAGATTGAAAAAAAAAAAAGATTTAAAAAATTAGATGACAAAATTCTACTACTTGGTTGGTTGTTATTGAGATGGAAAGCCTTGAGGAGGATGTTGTTATTATATATATCGCTGCTTGTTGCGCATTAATCGCTCGATTTTGTGCCTCTAATGCTGCAGTGAGATCAAGTTCATCCTCGAGATTTGTGGACAAAGATGAAGATGATATGTGAGATGGACCGGTATTGAAACTCATTGTTGAAGATAATGTAAATGGATTTAATAAACTTTGGTGTAGGGTTGAATGATGAAATAAACGGAGGTGCTTTGCCTTTTATAATAGAAAATGAAGAAATAATTAGATGAGTAAATTAGATAGAAACAAATTAGATGGAAAAAATTAGATGAGAAAATTAGATGGAAAAAAAATTAATATGAAAAAAAATTAGTAGAAATAATTAAGTGAAAATTAGTTGAATAATATTAGGTGAAAAAATAGGGAAAAAATTATATGAGTAATTATTTTATTTTTTTGATATTATATAAGTAATTATTTAAGAATAATATTTGTATGCCAAAGAATTTAATTAATATCGTATAAGTTAACTAATAGTCTAATAGATGGGTTCAAAAATAGTGGTGTTATATACCCCTATTTCCTCCTAATAGATATTCATTAATATAGATAATATAAGGTTGGCCTAGTGGTTAAGGCTCTCACTCCATAGATATTCATTAATATTGTATAAATAATTGTTTTTAATTTATTTTATTTTTTTGACAATATCTATTAATTCGGGACCATGTATTTTTTTGAAAGTTTTCGCCATTGGTAGGATTCAAGTCTCTAACCTAAGAGTTATTTGCCCAAACCCCAAACTCGTATATCTACCAGTTGAGTTACGCTCATGTTGGCTTTTAAAATATTCTTTAAAGATACTTACCAATTTGGTGTAAAATACAAACGAGTAGTCATGGGCTGAAATCACCAAAAAACATGGGGATCATGCAAATTTTCTCTGGTGGGCACACAAATATGAGTATATTTATAGCACAAGTGCCACCTCGACATTTTTTAAATTATCAACCACATCTGGTTGTATGCACATGGCAAAAAGTGATGAGGTGACACTTGCGTTATAAGTATGTATAAGTATGCTCATATTTGTGTTCCCACCAAAGAAAAACTGGGGGATCATGTGTGCCTATAAGTCATTTTCTTAAACCAATTAAGCGAAGTGGACTTACTAGTATAAATTTACTGCGTAATTGAGTAAAATTATATTTTAATTTTTAAATAAATAAATAAATATGTAATTGACAAATCTTTTTTTTTTTTTTTTGGAAACTAATAAATCTTTAAATTGGTGGGTTGATGAGGTGGTAACAAATGATTCATTAATTTATTGGATTGTGATTAGGTTTTAGTTTGTGACGCAATAAACTTGAGTGAAAATAGGGGGTTTTGTCACTTTTTTAAGTTGGTGTTTCACGAGTGTCACCACCTTAATAACTTAAGTTTTAAAGGCATCAAAATAAGTGAACTTCTAAAAATGCCCTTACTTTACATATATATTTTATTTAGTTTTTAGCTTTTCAATTTTTATTTTTTATTTTTTCATCTTCTTCATCGGCTTCCAATGGCATCCAATGGAGGTCGAAATTGACCTCCATTGGAGGTCAAAGTCGTTCGACCTTTTCGAACTTTTCAGGTAATTTTCGAGACTTTTCATATATTTCTGAGCTTTTTCAGGTATTTCTGAGACTTTTTAGGTAGTTTCCGAGACTTTTTGGTAATTTGCGAGACTTTTGGTAATTTTCGAGACTTTTTTGGTAATTTCTAAGACTTTTTTGTAGTTTCCGATACTTTTCTGAGGCTATTTATCATTTACGAGACTTTCTAGGTAAAAATAAAATTTTTCTGAGACTTTTTTTTGGTTTTCGAGACATTTTCTAAGACTTCCTGGGTAAAAATGAAATTTCCAAGATTTTTTTTTTTTTTGTAGTTTTCGAGATTTTTTGTAATTTCCGAGACTTTCTGGAAAAAAAATTTTCCATTTTTTTTCATCTTCTTCCTTGAAATCTACATTGAAGGTTGATTTGGACCTCTATTGGAGGTCGAATTGACCTCCAATGTAGGTCTTTCATCTCCAAGATTTTGAAAATAATAATAATAATAATAATAATACAGTAAATCAAAATAGTTACTATGGGGGCATTTTTGGAAGGAACTCATTTTAAGTGTCATTAAGTGATACTTTTAAAATTCCACCTCAAAAGGTGCTATATAATTTTCGAACCCATAAAAACTTGACTCATGTTCGGATTGAATAGAATTTAAACGGATCATGTTTGTATATATATTTAAACATGACATGATAACTCTAATTGTCACCCCTACTATGTAACTCCTACAATTAATTTTTTCAAATTTGTGAAGAGATTTATTAAAATGAAAACTTAGAAAATTTTATGGTTCATTCCAAAAAACAAAAATGGTATATTTAAAAGCAACTATAAATAAGTTATCTTATTTCAAAAAAAGAAAAGAAAAAGAAGATGTTATTTAATTTATAATAAATATCTATAATCTTAATCTTCAAATCATGTGAAGATCTAATGTACATCCATATGCTTGATTGATTTAACAAATGCGTGCAACTTTTTTTTTTTTTTAATTTTTTTTTTTTAAAGATTAATATTAAAATGATATTCGGGGCTATCTCCCAAAACAAGACTCTCTACACAAAGTGGACAATCTTACCAATCACACAAACTCCCCCACATGAGAGAGAGCAAGAAGAGTCCTGAGAAACGCTTGCATTCACCACGTTCAAGGCATCTGACTCTAGGGCAACCGACAGGAGGCCTGTGGGATAGCGAGAGCCTCTGCAACTTGAGGATAGCATCGAGCTCTAATATCCTGGCACAAAGAGGCCATATCATGGCATTTCAATCCCGGGCTCCCTCTCATTAGCTAAAGCAGCATCAGTATTGATTTTATAAAATGCGTGCAATATTGGTGAACTCTAACCAGTTGTTTTTCTTATTTTATATAAGGATCGCTAGTGTTTAGGATTAGTAATTAGACATGATAGTTATTAGTTACAAGAGAGACATTATCTATTTTCAAAATTTCCAGTTTTTTATTTATTTAAAAAAAACTCTTCATTTATTTGAACCATTGGATTGAAATCTAACGAAACGAATTCAATCCAACGAATCTGAATAACTAGTGTGTAGTAGCATGACCCCTTTATATAATGTGTAATTTATTCATGTTATGTTCTTTTCTATTTGTAGACATAATAACTAAATTTATAGTAACTAAATGAGCCAAAATCTGGTTATTATAGTAACTAAATTTATGAAAAAAGACATCATGGGCAACAAAACACTTTTAAGGAATAAATTCCATAAGTCATCTATTATCTTCAAAAAACTTTTAAGTAACTACCTCATTACTAGGATAATTTCCAATGATGAAGACCAAAACAGTTGAATTTGGTATCCTTGCATCACGCGAAAAAACGGTTGCTTATTTGCCACGAACTTTGATGTTGAGAGTCCATTGCACCTTTCCTTCCGGCAATGGGATGGACCTTGGCAACCGCAGAGGCACCTCATACTCTCCGAATGTTGACATTTGTGTTGGAAGATACAGGTTTTCAGGGTCAATGTTAATCGACAACTGCCTTGCCACCTTGAAACAGTAAAAAAAAAATAAATAAATAAAAAATAAAAAAAGATATAAGTGGGATAGGATACTAAAGAAATAATAAAAACTGAATAAATCAAGCAAACATTGATGGTTCCATGACTCATCCTGAATGTAGGTAAATCCTTTACCCCAAGAACCAGTCTTAACAAATGGTGAAAAGATTCATATTCAAGAATTACAACAGAAATTCCTCAAGAACAATATATATGAATCTTAAAACTCAAACCTCCATAAACATCTTAATGCTTTAATAGTCGCTCTTAATATATTAACAATTGCCAAATTTTGCAGTCAAAATATATTTGAAAATTTCAATTGACAGGTCAGAAACAACAAATCTTCATTCTTAAGCACAACACTGCCATTTATCCATTGGAAACAATTAAAAAAACCATTTTAATATTCATAGAAGAGATCATGCAATTTGTTTCTAAACTTTATATACATATATACAGAAATGTATCAAATAAGAATTCACTGAGTATAAGCTTACTCATAAGACAAAATTGACTAAACTGGATCACAAAAATGACCGTATAGGTAATTGAAAAAGGTTAAGATCCACTACTATAAGGCTACAGTGCTACACTGAACTCATCATATATTAAGTCACAAAAGTTATGTCTTGCAGTGTATTACATTCATGTTTACCAACCAGAAGAGATATCACATGGTCTGGGTTTTTAAATTTTCCTATTCAAATGTATAATAGAGCACACAAGTCAATAAAAAGAAAGCCAGCTTTAGTAAGTTATTTGAAGGAACAATGATAAACAATAAACAACAAACACCAAAATCATACCTCAGCCACAATCTCCTCTTTGGTCACAGGTGAACGCAAATGAATGGGATCATCTTTTGATGCTCGAGAACGTAATTTTGCAATATCGGGGAGCCTCCTCAATACCTAGAAAATGCAATATATATCAAGATTTCCCAGATCGGAAAGCAAGGCAACATGTATTTAAATTTGAGTTTCAGAGCCTGGAAAACTTTTTGAAGAATATATCTGAATATGAATCCTCGAAAATTACTAGTCAGGTAAAAATTCATGTTACAACATCCCTTCAAATTCTTTGAAGACTTTCAATTCATACTCTTCGGACCAGCATATTGACATAAATAGGGAGCCAAGCATTCTGAAAGTAAATTAAACAAACTGCATTTTTTAAACATAGTTACATATATCACTCTTTGTAGCAAATATTCGTATAAAGCTTGAATTACGAAACAAGGCTGCTGTATGTAAAAGCAAAGATAATTTTGTCCAGATTCCAGAATCTAAAACAGTTCAAAGATAGGTCACATACAAGTCGAGCATTCTCCAGGCGTCTTGCAGCCTTCTCATACTCTTTTGCCTCACCATCCACGGTCTTCTTGACTACTTTGACCTCTTCCTCTTCCACAGGTTGGTATATCTAATAAAAAAAAAGGTTAAAAGGTATTAAAATATTGAAGCTGAACTTCAAAAGACATAACTCCTCACATAAGAACATGAAAATTTGATGAAACAAGTCAAACTGACCAACCGGGTAAGCAAAATAATTTTTAAAGTATCCAAAAGACAATAAACAGATTCTTCATCGCTATAATTAACGTCTATAAACAATACATCATTATGTGCAAAGGGGGTAGACTATTAATACCTCATGTAAGATCATAAGAGGAGATTCTTATGGGGATTGTATAGCATATTAATTTAAGATATGAGAAATGATATCACTGAAGTGATAACCATTGCAAAATGAAAAACATTATTATAAATAAATATAAATTTATATAATGGCTCCCACCTATCAAGTTTCTTGCAGGTGATAAAGTGGAAAACGATGGAAACAACGATTTGATGTTAATGTTTCTGCTTTTCATGAGTAATGTGAAAAAACAAAATTTTTGTTTTCCGTTTTTTCAGCCAAAATTCTTCTACCGAATGCATTTTCCTTGTTTTCTTGATTTTGAAAACAAAAAATGCATTCCAGAAATGACACTGAATGTGCTCTAATTAACTTGTAGTTCAAAATTTCAAATGCACAACCTAAACTTTGTTTTAGTTGAAACACTCTACCTTAGTTATATGCTCATGATTCTTTTAAGTGTAAGAATAACTTCATATTACAATTTTAAAGTCCATTACGCACATGCTTGAAAGAGTTGATGAGGAGATGGCATTCTACAATCTCATTTATTCTTTCCTAAAAAAATTTGTAAAACAAAAAAAATAGAAAGGGAATACTGCCAAGTGTCAAACCTGTCTAAAGATTTTTTTCATTTTTGTTTGTGAAGAACCATGACAACTAATGAGTTTGTCTGAAATTGCTTGAAGCCTTTCATATAAATACCCCTTATCATATTATTAATCTCTAGTGTTCATGTGTTTCATTTACAAGTGCTCCTAACATCTGTATTTAGAAGTGGTCTGCTTTTTCCCTGTACTGTACGAAATAGTGAGTGAAATCTATAAACTAAACAAAGCTTCAATACATTTTTATGACTTATTAATCGTTTTTCAATGATGTATTATTCTGTTTGTAAGCCTGGTACTCTCAAATAGGTATAGATCTACTGCCAAGAATTTAGCCAGCTCTCATCTGGTTTATGCTTGAATTTTGGCTTCAAAATTAATGGTTATTGCTAATTAGCATAAAATCATTCTCAAATGAAACCGAAAAGATTAAACAAAACAGCAAAGAGAACAACTACCTTGCGCTGCTCTCTAATGAGATGAGCATACTTCTCAATATTTGGGACGGCAAGCAATTTGGGCATCAAGTGGTTGCGGAAATATCCAGGAGCAACTTTAACAGTCTCACCCGCATTGCCTAGCTTATCTATTTTCTAAGCACATAAAACTAATCAACGAAAAAGTAATTAAAACTCCAAACCTATAGGTCAGGAGACTTAAACAAGCAAATAAAAAAATTAACAATAAATTCTTCATTTGATTAAATTGACTCACTGTTGTAAGAATAACTTCCAACCGTCTGTATCTGACTCCTTGGCAAGCATATAATATGGGATGATGTAAAATGCGATCAGGCCGAAGGGCATTTCTACCTTGTTGAATATAAGCCATATGCGTCTTTACAAATATCTACTTTTAACAAAAACTTAATCAATTAATCACATTATTACATACTAATTTAACAACCAAAATAAGATCTAGAATATTTAATCAAAGCTACACTCATCACAGCAATAATTCACATAAAAATAGTACAGATTTTTATCTAATGCTTTTATCAAGACCCTCCTGACAACAATAACAATCACTTCAAAGTTCAAACCCAAGTGTGATACACAAAAAAGACATTCGTCGAAAGCATAGATGATGTTAAAGACACTGTATACAGGGTACCAAAATTCCACATTTTTCCTTCTCAAATTACAGTGTCGGACAGTAAAAAGATGGCAGATCCAAACTCCGTCTGTTGTCGAAAATAAGTTTAGTTGAAAATGCAAACCGTGCCTCAACTAAACTCCGTCGGTCCTAGTCGGACCTCGGCGCCGCCTAGTCGGCGCGGCGGTCAACGTCGGCTCTAGTCGACTGTGACCGTCGAGCCCTTTTTTTTTTAAGAAAAAAAAAGAAGAAGAAAGGAGGAAGAAGAGACGAAGAAGAAAGAGGCAAACCTATCTGTGTCGGGAGGAAACTGGCGGCAGCAACAAAAGAAACAAAGAACGAAAGAAGAAAAATCCCTGGCATTTCTTTTCTTTCTTCTTCTTTTTTAACTGATGGGCTTTGTCAAATCGGGCTTTAAAACACTTAAAAACCCAATAAATTACCAAATTAAAAAACTAATATGGATTTTGGGTCAAATGGGCCATTCAATTAGGCTTTAAAACACTTAAAAACCCAACAAATTATTAAATTAAAAAACTAATATGGGTTTTGAACCAAATGGGCCCTTCAATTCCTAATTTCCTATAAAACCATAAAATAAAATAAAAAATGCTACTTTAAACAATAAAGGAATTACTAATGTTTTTATGTGCATTTTATATATATATATTTTTTGTGTTCTACGTGTCTTCTTTTGTGAGGCTTACACCTCGTTCTATCTTGAGACTTACGTCTCATCTCAGTGGAAGAAAACGTTATATTTGTATTCTTTATTATAAATGTTTATTTTGTAAATGTAATTATGGTTAGGACGTAGAAAATGACTTCGGAAGACAACACGACCAACACAAACTTGGAATTTGATTGTGTTTGGTAGTTTGGTTGGAAATTGATTAAGTTTGTTGGATTTTGTTTAGTTTAATTTTCAATAATCAATAGTCAATATTGAGGTTTTTAGAATCTGATTTTCAATTTGATGTTCAATATATGAAGCGGTATAAACTATGAACATTTACTCAATTACAAGTTACAACAAAAAAAAATATATTTAAAAAAATAACTATAAAAAAGATTTCTGCTTCCGGTCGTCTGCCTAGTCCTTGACTAGACGGGCTAGGCTCTAGGCAGGGGGTCGCCGCCCAACTAGTGCCTAGCGAATTTTGCAACATTGATATTAACGCATCATTAAACCAGTGATTAGTAATCAGTACTCCAAAAAAAGATCTCAGTGTTAAGATTACATGCATCAGATTCATAATCAAAAGAACTTAAACATGTTCTATAATCGTAACAAACATGAAATAAAGTAAATATGCAACATATCAGAGAAATCGTTCGAAAGAGAAAGAAATACACTAGCTGAAAATAGATTTCACAATCAATCTGGATTTAGACAAAACAGAACAATAAAAAAATCATATATCTAAGACGCAGATAAAAAACCTCATGAACATTCAACAAAAATAATCGATAGTGAATATTGATCAGAAACAAAACAAGATGAAAAAATGATTCAGCATTGATAAAAACCAACAAAAAACGGAAGGAAAAATAGAGAATAAAAGAAAGAACACAAGAGATTACCCGCGTATTTGCCTTTGTAGAATTTCACTAAATAATGACGGCAAAGTTAGATAACAAAATTCCACATTTTTCCAAAAAATAAAAATAAAAAAAATTCAAAGCAAATCCTTAAATTCCACATTCTGGGAAAAAGTTAGTTCAGTTCCGTCGAAAATAATTCGGTTTTGGAATAGAGGAACCGAACAGGTAAAAATCAATTCTGTTTTCGGTTTTCATCATTTATTTTTCACTTAAAGATATTTCTTGAATATCTTTTGGGTACAGATTCAAGAGACAGCAATCTAGGTATGTATGCAAATATAAAATATAGTGGAAATGGAACCAAATGTCCCCTTTCAAACTTAAAAGAGCAAAAAAGTCTCCAGTATGTTTTTCTTGCGTTTGTGTCCCCTTGGGCACATGAAATTCCAAGACTACCCTTAAGTTCATTTTAATATTTAAAACCATTTAAAAGGGGAAATCCCCAAATTACCCTACACAGTCAATCCCAATAAGGCATCATTACCAATTTGCCCTAGCGTAAAATTGAAATTCAAAATCAACGTTTGAGGAGCCCGGTGATGAGAGTAGACGACGAAGAGGTGAACGACAGAAAGAACCCAGTAGAAGAGCAGTAGAAGAGCGATCTCAGTGAGGAGCTCGGCGGTTGTGTGAACGAGAATAGAGGACCCCAAGAGGCGAACAAGAGAGAAGAACCGAGTAGAAGAGCCATCTCAGTGAGCAGAGGAGCAGAGGTTGCGAACGAGAGAGAAGAAGAAGAAGAAGAATCAGAACACACCAAGTAGAAGAACAGTCAAATACCGAGACCCAGGCCCCCCGTTTTGTCCTTGTCATCTTCATTCCACATTCGAGTTAGAGAAGACGCCTTTGTCGCGCAACTCGCAATTAAAGGTATTCGTTTGTTTTCTCATTGTCTTCTTCATTCTGGCGTTTGAACCTCCCATTAATTTGTTTTGTTTGCATCTGTGTGTAACTATGCATGGATGATGATTTGATTTTTTACTTGGGTGACTTGGCTTGTGACTTGGCTTGTGGTGGGTTACCAGTGGTTTCCCCATTCTTGACTTGGCTTGGCTTGTTGTTTTTTTTTAGTTTTTAATTGAACAATGTGGCCCCATTTGTCTGAATATTAATCCTTGACAAAGGGATTTGAAGCCCTGTGGCCCCATTTGTCTGAATATTAATCCTTGACAAAGGGATTTGAAGCCCTGTGAGCGATTGTGAAGTGTAGTGTTGTTGTATATCGTTTTTGTGATGTTATGTTAAGCGTTGGATTTTGGAATTGGTGGATTTTGGTTGTGTTGGGGGCTGGGGCTTATGTATTATTTTTGTGTTGACATACATCATTGTATCCCCGTACTGTATTACCCCAGTGGGGACTCCGTGGGAAGCCTTTCATAACATTGTTTGTTTTTTCCAAATCAGAGCTTAAAATCCCTTTCCAGGGCTTGAAATTCTAGTTCATGTCTTCAAATCCATCTACAGGGCTTGAAATTCTTTATCCAGTTCCTGAAATCCCTTTGCCAGGGCTTTATATTTGATTCCAGGGCTTGAAATCCCTTTTTATGTTATGCTTAGCATTAATGATTTTTTCTTTTCTTGTAAACCAGATGGGGGCTGATCGTTTCAAAAAACAATGGCGGTTTCCAGACCACAAAAGCTGGGTACATGCGAGAATAAACTCGCACAACAAAAAAAATTTTCTTCAAGATTTGAAGTTGGTCTTGACACGTTGTGGCGTGTTAGATAGGTTTAAAGAAGGCCCCTTTGGGCAGTACTTGGAAATGATACAGCCCATAAGGGTTCATGGGATGCTGATCTACAATCTTTTGAAAAGACAGCTCATTTGTCCCGAAGAAGAAAAGGATAATGAAATGTGGTTTGGTTTAGGGGAGAAGAAAGCTCGGTTTGGCAGAGAGGAATTCTGCTTGTGCAGTGGCCTCAACATGGGCACACTGCCCGAAGGGTTCCAAGAAAAAGAAGAAGTCAGTGAGGAATCTATTTTAACACGCTATTTCGTAGATGAAAACCCATCGATTGAACTGTTGGAGGCAACCTTTAACCGGCTGACAGAGCCTTCAGAGGGTGATGACGCATTGAAGATGGGATACCTATTAATGGTGTCCCAATTCTTTGGGATGGATGAAGCACGGACAGCCATACCCAGTTGGGTGTTGTCTTTAGTTGAGGACATCGATGCATTTGAAAGTTTTCCTTGGGGCTCATACATATTCGATGTCACCTTGTGTTGTTTGAAGAATGCAGCCGAAAAACACATTGAAAAGTTAAGAGGCAATGGAGAGAAGAAAGAAGAGAATGAGGGCCCCAAGAATAAGAAGAGGAAGAAGAAGGAAGAGGAGAATAAGGAAGAGAAGAAGAAGAAGCCGAAGAAGAAGAAGAAGAAAACTGACAATCAGCAGGCGGAGTTGGACAATCAGCAGAACAATGATGATTCGAAGTGTTTCACATTCCACGTTTATGGATTTCTACTAGCATTTCAGGTAATAGTTGCCAAATGCATTCATTTGTAAATCAAACTCATGAGATTTGTAATTTCTTTATGAGATTTTTTTAATTGTTTAGGTTTGGGCCGTTGAACGGATTTGCCGTTTGGAAGGTAAACTCGGCGTACGGAAAAGTACAGGGTTCCCAAGATTTAAGAATTGGAATTTCAATACAAGGGTTTTAAAAGTTGAATCTTTCTTCAGTACGACGGTGTGTATTTTACTTCTACGTGTATTTTATAGTGTATGTAGTTAGTTAATATCAGTTCTTGGTTTTTCCAAATGAGGGTATGAAAGGGAGGCGGGGCTTGAAATGCCTTCCTAGGGCTTGAAATACCTTGCCAGGGCTTGAAAACCGTTATGTGTTATACCACCACTACTACTTATTACTCTATGAAGCTCATTCTGAAATCTTTATCATCATAGTGGGTTGTAGGCTACACTTTCTTATTTCAAATGAAGGTATGAAATCCCTTAGCCAGTTATTTCAATCCCTTGCCAGGGTTTGAAATAACTTGCCAGGGCTTGAAAACCCTTATGTGTTGTGTTATACTACTTTACTCTATGAACCTGGTTCTTAAATCTTAATCTTTATTATAATGGATTGTGGGCTACACTTTCTTATTATGAATTGGGGGGGGAGGGGGGCCGGGGGTGATTGAATTTATAGTGTATGTAGTTAATTAATATCAGTTGTTGGTTTTTCCAAATGAGGGTATGAAAGGGAGGCGGGGCTTGAAATGCCTTGCTAGGGCTTAAAATACCTTGCTAGGGCTTGAAATACCTTGCCAGGGCTTGAAATACCCTGCCAGGGCTTGAAATACCTTGCCAGGGCTTGAAAACCCTTATGTGTTATACCACTACTACTTATTTCTCTATGAAGCTCATTCTTAAATCTTTATCATCATAGTGGGTTGTAGGCTACACTTTCTTATTTCCTTCCAGGGCTTGAAATACCTTGCCAGGGCTTGAAATACCTTGTGTTGCTGGTTATCTTATGCATACTATTGGGTTTCTGACCTCAATGTTTTGTGCACCTTACATGCAGATGGCTTTGTTCCCATGAAAGGTGTCAGCACATGAAAAGTCAAGTGCTTATTACAAATCTTTGATGCTTCAAGATGATGCGGAGGAACGTGAAAATGCAATCGAAGAGGGTGATGCTTCCATTCACCAAAGCAAGACAACAACAAGGTTCATCGGATCTAGAAAGTCAGATGAACCGTCATCTAAGAAACGGCTCTTCGATGATGGAGATGTAGAAACTCCTAAGGTAATGATTTGTAATATACATACATAACTTTTACTATCCTAAGTTAGTTTGCGTAATGTATTAATTCTTTTTTGAATTGGATTTGCAGTCAAAAATCAAGACATCGGTTCCGTATACAATACCCGAATTGTATACATCTATTGAACAGCTGGTCACGCAGAAAATAAAAGAAAGCGAGGACAGGATGAAGTCCTGGATAAGTGAAGAAATTGGAAAGATTGCACCAGAAAAAAGGGAGAAAGATTTGGACGAGAGAAGAGCAAGCTCACACAAACCTTGGTCACACAAACCTTGGTCACACAAACCTGTGGACGACATGATAAGTAATATAACACATAAGGGTTTTCAAGCCTATTCAAAAACTTATTATGTAATTAAACATTATTCAATTGTGTAGTTCTTTATACATATTCTGATGACTGCAGGTCAGTCCTAATTTGTCGCCATTGCACAATTTTAATGATGGGGAAAAGTTGGAGAAAGACTTGAACAAGGAGGATGTCGAAGAGGTGGAGAGGGCCAAGGTTGAGAAGGCCGAGGTGGAGATGGCCGAGGTTGAGAAGGCCGAGGTGGAGAAGGCCGAGGATAAGGACGATACAGGGATGGCCGAGGTTGAGAAGGCCGAGGTGGAGATGGCCGAGGTGGAGAAGGCCGATGATAAGGACGATACAGGGATTGTTGTTGGTAAGGAGGGTGGGTTGGATAATGTTGTTGGTGAATCATATGGGTCAGCTAAGCACGCGATAAATTTGGATGACTTCCCTTCACCATGTGTGAACGTGGTTCTTCCAAACCCTGACCTTAGTGTTATATTTATGAATGCGGCTGACCCAAGTGTGTGTTACAAGAATAATGAGAACGTAAGAGCCCGTAGGCGGTCAAAGTATTTGGACAGCCCGTACACTGATCCCATGCCCATACCCAAGAAGAGGAAGAGAACCAAAGATTTGAGCGATTGTGTGAATGACAATTATGATCGGTTCATCTCATTTCTGAAGAATAAGGATGATACTCGGTAATGGTCCATTCCTATTCTCCTCTGTTTTTATTTTATATTTTATTTACGTGTTTTTTTGTTCAGAATATTTAATTTAATTTTTCCAACTCATAGTGTCTTCACTGGCCAACCCGTCGATATGAATCGTGAACAGTTCAACAATTTGGTCAAACCTACAAAATGGTTGTCCAACTTGGTAAGTGATAAATTATGATGCCTTTGTTTACACAAATACAGATAAGTTTCCTAACGTTTATATATAAATGTCTTTGTAGCACATAGACAGCTACCTCGACGTTCTGTGGAAGAGGCGGCGTTCGAATGGAGAGGTTAGCGACTGTCAAGAAATCGGGTTGGTCCCAACGGCGTTTTTCGTAAGTTCATTTTTCTACTGTTTTTTTCTTCACATTCAATTCTGATGCAATCCTAAACTGAACGAAAGTTTTTTTATTTTGTAAACAGGCTCATTTGAAACTGAAGTGGGAAGCTGTTAAGAAGTTATTGGAATCTGAACATTTAAAAAATAATAACCCAGCCGGATTCGAGCAAAAAGAAGTCAAAAAGAATAAAAAAAAGAAGAAGGATGTTACACCCACTACACCAGCTGTCCCAATTTGGGAAGAATACCCCGAATTCGATCCCCTATCTTTCCAACCAGACGATGATACACTAAATTATGTGTCAGGTTCTGACCTTCTTTACCCTCAACCGTGGTGGACTATGGAGTCGGTAAGTATGTGACATGCAATGTGACAATTTTGTTAAGTTATTATTGGTTTTCACTAAGTCACTAACTCCTATTTTTCTCTACTGCTCTGCTACTTGCTGGTTGCTGCTGTCTTCTTTCTTTTTTTTTCCTGTACTGCTCTGCTACCTGCTGGCTACTACTCTTGTACCAGGTATGTTCTTCTGTCTTCTTTCTTCTTTTCTCTCGTTCTTTCTTCTTTGTTCCTTGTTTTTTTCTTATTCCTCTCTTCCTCGTTTTTTTTGCCTTTTTAATGTGATTTGCCTATGTTTTGTTCTTTCTTCTGTTTTTTTTTTTTTTTTTTTAACACAGGTGTTGGTTCCTTGCAACACCGGGGATCATTGGGTACTATGTGAAGTTTTATTAAAAGAAGGGAAAGTCAATTTGTATGACTCGTTGTGTGACCGTAATGGAAAAAGTGACCGATTGAAAGACATCCCAGGGTTACTTTATTTGTTACCCTCAATACTTAAGCATTCTGGTTACTATGAACATATGAAGATGCCTCCTCACACAAGTCCATTCACTGCTGAAAACATCCAACCAACCATTCTTCCTCAACAAGATGACGGGTAAAATTTGCATTATTACTTCTAGTTCTTTATTATGATACAAAAATATTTAGTCCTGCATTTTCACTTGTTGCAGCTACAGTTGTGGTGCCTTTGTGTGTAAATATGCAGAATTGATATTATTTGGGTTCCCGTTGTCATCATGGATGGATATGTTTGGACAGAAGGATATTCCCACCATCCGTCAGGCAATGGCTCTTGAAATTTTCGTTAACGGTGAACTGTGTTGAGATGTTTGTTGGGGTAGCTGTTTCTGTTTTACGGTTGGTAGATGTGAAGTTGGTAGCTGTTTCTGTCGTGGTTTTGTTTGAAGCTTCATTGTTATGTTAATTGAATGTGTAATTTATATGTTTCATTGTTTTTGTTTGAAGCTTCATTGTTTGATGTTTATCTGTTTTACAGTTTCAGTTTTCTCTCTTCCTCAGTTGGTGTTAGTTAATGTAAAGCAGTACAAGTTATGATTTTGTGATGAATTTTTTCAAGATTTTGTGATGATTTAATTGAATTGAATGTGTAATTAATTGTATAAAGGTTTGGTTATCATAATGTTATAGAGAAGAAAGTGGAGATTATTATGAATTAATAGTTGAATTTCAGCTTGAAGATTGCATGAAGTCGTTATAACAATGTTATCAGAACTTTCACCGGATTGAAGATCTTCTGTCTTCTGATATGTATTGAAAGATTTACAACAATCGTGACCCCATAATGTGAAGGATATCATTCGATACATATTCTACATTTCCTCTTACTTAGGGGCTAATAATAATAATAATTTCTTCCATTTCCGCTAACCATACATGAGTAGGGATAGCAATTAAACCCGAACCTGTGTGTGGATCCCCAACCCAACCCACTTAAAGAGGTAACCCCCCACCCCCCCGCTTGAAGAGAACACGTTCGGTTTAGTTTAATAATGAGAAAGGCCGGAAAACTACAAATATGAATTCTTCTCGTCTTTGGTGGGACCCCGACCTAGGATGGCGTGAGTTTTGTTGTTTTTGGGGTGTTGAATTTTTTTTTCATTACAAAAAAAAATTCAAGTACATAAGGGGGCCCTTTGCATTACAAACCCAAAACGACATGATGGGGTGTTGATGATGAACGCCAACGGAACCAAGTACATAAAAGGGGCCCCACCTTTGGGGGGGCATTTGGCATTTAAAGGAAACCGGAAACCGTGAGTCCCCATTTTGTCGATACTCTCTTTTGTTCTTCATCTACCATTTCCACTTTCCACTTCCACTTTCCACTACACCTTCTCTCTGTTTGTCGTAGACACTGGTATGGGGAACCCTAGAGTGTTCTTTGACCTAAGCATTGACGGCATACCTGCGGGTAGAATTGTGATGGAGCTCTTCGCAGACAGTACCCCTATCACAGCGGAGAACTTTCGGGCTCTTTGTACCGGAGAGAAGGGGATCGGCACGGTTGGGAAGCCACTCCACTACAAGGGTTCAACCTTCCACCGGGTGATACCTGGGTACATGGTCCATGGAGGAGACATCACTGAAGGAAATGGAACCGGTGGTGAATCGATATACGGCCCTAGTTTTGCCGACGAGAACTTCGTGAGGAAGCACATCGGTCCCGGTATATTGTCAATGGCCAAAACCAGCACATTGGCCAACGGGTCCCAGTTCTGCATCTGTACCACTAAGACCGAGTGGCTCGATCGCAAGCAAGTCGTCTTCGGTGAGATGGTCAAAGGATTTGACGTCTTGAAGGCCATTGATCAGATCGGCTCCAGCTCCGGCTTGCCATCGAAGACCGTAAGGATCATTGACTGCGGTCAATTGTGCTGAAATTGAGACGTTTTAACATTTCCAGTTTAGCGATGTTAAGTTTATCATTAATAATGAAATCCATCGTGTTGGACTTTCCCTCTGTGAGGGAATGTTGGGGTTGTGGCTGGAATGTTTATCACCTTTGTTTGTTTTTAGATTTTCTGGTTTTATTTCCGGTGGAAGCCTCTGTAATGTAAACCATGGTGTGTTGTTTGGTTGTTTTGCTTTGGGTGGGGGGCGTATGAAATGAAATGACTTGTTCTGAAGCCCATAATATTTGGTATTGGAGTATTTCTTAATGTGTTTGCGCCAAATTCAAAAAATTGATTTGTTCTGAAGCCCAGAATATTTGGTTTGGAGGCCACTTTTTTAATGTCTTTACGACGAATGAAATGAATTGTTCTATTTTTTTCAAGCCTTAATCCATTCATAACCATTACCATTACGGAATACATACAAAAATATAGCATCCTGCATACGAAGTCAGCTCAGTACAGTGGTTTTGGGCTTGAATTAATTTCCAGGGCTTCACCTTAATTGTTTATGGGCCTGAAAAAATTTACAATGGTAGTGGGTAAGGAAATTGGTGGACCACAGCTGGATCCCACTAACCAATGCAAGTGGACCACAGCTGGATCCCACTTCATTCTTGGGGTTAATATGTAATTACTGGGCTTGAACAATAATAGCCAGGGCTTGAATGTCTATTGTTTATGCATGCGATGATGTGGGTCCCGTGTTTTTCTTCCCGATCGGGATGGTCCAAAGTGGATTGAATGTAGGTGGATATCTTTATAGAGTTTTTGGGGGAGCATCGGACGGACAAAAAAATACACCGTGACTAAATCCATTAACATTGCATAGTAACACTTATAACCCTAGTAGAGTAATGGGTGACATTTGCACATAATGTCGAGCTAAGGCTTCCCACATTATGGATTGCGTTTTTAGTGGTGTCAAACACTCTACGTGTTGCCACATGTTGTGTAACAAATTACGTACATTCGGTAAAAATTTTAAAATTGTCCAAAAATTTAAATTAAATGTTAAATATTATTCCAAGTCAGCTCAGTACGGTGATTTTGGGCTTCAATACCTTTCCAGGGCTTCACCTTTATTGTTTCTGGGCTTGAAAAAAAATGCAACAGTGGGGGGTAAGGAAATACGTGGACCACAGCTGGATCCCACTTCATTATTGGGGTTATATGTAATTAAACAAACACATGGGCTTTTAGGTCTCCAATTATATATATAGGCTTGTAGGCGTAATACAGGATGGGAATGGGCTTCAGACAGCAATTCCACATTCAGCCCTGGTTTGGTCCAGCTGGATCCCATTATTTTATTAATTTAATTTGGTCCTAATCTAATTGGAAAACATTACTTTTTTACTTGTTAATTAAAAATAAATGAAATTAGTCCTAATATAATTCAAAATACATCAAATTGGTCTTGAAGTTAGAAAAGTAATTACGTATGTTTCCAATTAAAAGATAGAAATAAAATAATAATAAAATAAAATAAAAACATTAAATTTAAAAAACTTTGATCTTTGGTGGAGATCCAATCTGGATCTCCACCAAAGATCAAAGAACAAATTCATCTTCTTAACACTACAAAATCACCACCATCACCATCCGAGATCAACAACACAACCCAGATCAATAACCCAGATTAACCACATCAACAACAAAATTAAACCCAAAAGGAATTAAATCAAACCTCACAGACCCAGTTCTTCCAAACCTCAACCCATCGAAGATCAAATTGAGACCTCAAAAATCCATACCCAGTTCGTCATCATCATAAATCCAAACCAGAAAAATAAAATAAAAATTAAAAAAATTCGAAAAGGATTCTGGATCCGCCGCTCTCAAACCCAGCCACACTTCATCTCCACCAAACCCAAACCCAACCCCAGAAATCCTCATTTCTTCAAATCCTGATCTGCTTCATTTTCAAAGAAAAACACAAAAGAGAAAATCGATATGCGAGAGGGAGAAGCCGATCGAACTGCTCGTTAATTCCCGAGGAGCTGCTCGACGCCGATTGAACAAGATTAGTGGAGGTTGTCGATTGGTGTGGATTTGGTGGAGGTGGTGGTGGTGGTCGATCGGTGTGGAGTTGGTGGAGGTGGTGGTGGTGGTCTATCGGTGAGGATTTGGTGGTGATGATGAACGTGAGAGAGAGAGAGAAAGTTTAATAGGAGGGTAAACGTGTCTTTCCACTAATATTATAAAGGTTGACCGTTAGTTTGACTAACTTCAGGACCAAGTTGATGTATTTTGAATTATATTAGGACCCATTTCATGTATTTTGAATTAACAAGTAAAAAAGTTATGTTTCCCCATTAATGGGACCAAATTGTAAAAACCCCTTTTTTTTTTAAGTTACTGGGCTTGAACAATAATAGCCAGGGCTTGAATGTCTATTGTTTATGCATGCGATGATGTGGGTCCCGTGTTTTTCTTCCTGATCGGGATGGTCCAAAGTGGATTGAATGTAGGTGGATATCTTTATAGAGTTTTTGGGGGAGCATCGGACGGACAAAAAAATACACCGTGACTAAATCCATTAACATTGCATAGTAACACTTATAACCCTAGTAGAGTAATGGGTGACATTTGCACATAATGTCGAGCTAAGGCTTCCCACATTATGGATTGCGTTTTTAGTGGTGTCAAACACTCTACGTGTTGCCACATGTTGTGTAACAAATTACGTACATTCGGTAAAAATTTTAAAATTGTCCAAAAATTTAAATTAAATGTTAAATATTATTCCAAGTCAGCTCAGTACGGTGATTTTGGGCTTCAATACCTTTCCAGGGCTTCACCTTTATTGTTTCTGGGCTTGAAAAAAAATGCAACAGTAGGGGGTAAGGAAATAAGTGGACAACAGCTGGATCCCACTAACCAGCCCCCAATGCAAGTGGACCACAACTGGATCCCACTTCAGTCTTTCCCCTATATAGATGGTCGGTTCCTCTTCTTCTCTTTCTTCATAATCTTCTGTTTATTTCTGCCAATCCTGACGAGGAGCCCCCACGCCCAGAGGTCTTCTTCTACAAATCTTAAACTTCATTTTGTTTCGTTTTTGATTCGTTCATTTATGAAATTAGTTGGAAAATGAGTTCAATGGCCATGGAGGTTTTCGACAAAAATCATATGGTTACAAGGTAGTATATCTTCAACCTTTGATTTCTGTCGAAAGACTTCTATGGCCAATTAACTGGTTTTTGTTATTTCATTTTCTTTAATGTATGCAGGATTTAATGTCTTTATTTTGTTTGTTGTTTTGTCATTATAAAACATAATCTAATCTTGATTTCCTCTTTGTTAGTTCTTTTTTTGCACGTATATTCAGTGTTTTATATGATATGGCAAAGAAATCGGTGTATGCTGTTTTCAAAGGCAGGAAAACTGGTGTGTTCAACTCTTGGCCTGATTGTCATGAACAAGTTGATGGATTTAAGGGTGCTTCTTATCAGAGATTTAATACGGTTGATGAAGCATATGAAGCTATCCGTGCGGTTCAGCGTGAAAAACTTTCAAATCATAGTTCTTGTACCACAGAAGATAAGGTTCTTTACACTGAACCGGTACAAAGCAAAACAGTAATGCTGGTTATATTGTATATTGTTGTTTTTGTAATCGGAGTAACAGTTGGCAAATGTATGTGAATGCTTGTTTGTGTTATGTTTGTTCAAGGCATCTGCTTTCCCTTTTTTATGAATATGAATTAAAGATAGCTTTTTTAGATGATTGAGATATTCTGTCAGGGATTTAGGAAAGGGAAATATTATCATATTCATTTCCTTCCATTTCCACTAAATAATATTAATATTTAGAAAGACCTGAACACATTGAACATAAAAAACACAAGCAAAGACATCAGACTGTGAACAAAATAATAAAGCATTTCTCTAGGGAGATGGTGGAATATTGAACTCCAACAATTTCTTCTGCAGTTTTTCCACAAGACTGTACAGCCCATTCAGTTCATCGTCTCTTGCCTCCATCTGCACATGTAAATTGATAATTTCTGCTTCCAGGTTTTCAACTTTTCCCATCAACACTGCATTGTCCACAGTCAGGCGTCCAGCATTTGCACGCTCTTCACGGATGGTGTTCTCTGCATTTGCAATCCGTTGCCTTAGACATACGAAGATGGATTCCAGCCTGTCTGTTTCATGAAAATTATTTGCAACATTATATAATGTGTTGTTTTCTGCCATTGCACCTTGAAAAAAACAAAAAAATGCTAAACAATAGCCCCGAATATAAGTGAAGTGAGTGAGAAAAAAATGTAACAAAGGACGGTATTTATAATGTATGAAAACCCCCAATGTCCCAATAAATGAAAAGCCACCATGGTCATTGCCCCAACCGTCCTTTTCCATTGAAAAGTCATCTGGATGCCTTTTCACAAACCATTTCAATGAATGCTTTTTTCAAACTCAAAAGACACCAGGTATAAAGACTCCCGAAGCCCAAGACTCCCTAAATGAATGTATGTTTACCATTAACTACTGCTCTACTTCATTTAACTAAATATTATTAATTAAAATACATTGTCATGACCAACCCCACCTTCTGTTGGGCTACATAATAATATCCAGCCTTAACAAATCAATGTTGTTCAAGCCCGGCCTTGACATATATATAAAACATAAACATGGGCCTGTCTTGTGTGACCCCCCCCCCCCCCCCCGGTGTAAGTGTGTACAAATAAATGTTCTTCCAGGGCCTTGGACATAATAAATAAATTCAAGCCCTGGCTTCAAAAATTATTCCAGGGATTGACATGTAAATAAATTCAAGCCCTGGGCTTTAAAAATTATTCCAGGGATTGACATGTAAATATAGTCAAGCCCTGTCTTGCATGGGTCCTGTTCGTTCCTGGGATCAATAATATCAAGCCCAGTATGGCAGTATTACTACAAAGAACAGTATACAACAATATATACAACAAAGAAGAACCAAGAACAGTAAATGTGTAGGCTGGCGACACACAAATATATACTTAAACAAACACATAACATAAATACCACTATCACCCAAGACCCAAGGCCTCAACAACAATTATTCCATAATAATAAAATAATAAAACAAAGCCGCAACAAATATTCCAGGGCTTGAAAACAATTATTCCATACAAGATCATCACCACAACAAGTTCAAAACAGCTGTAAATATTGTGTTATTTATAACACATACTGGGCTGCTCCTGCTTGTAAAAACTTAAAAACCATAAAAAAGGTACTAAACAAGGTAACCTGCAACTTACAATGACTACACCACACCACCTAAAAAGAACAACTGCACCATCATCACAGCAACAACCAGAGAAACAACATCCCCTGCAACTTACAACACATACTACACCATCATCACCACCACAACTTTTTTGCACTCCTGCATCTGAACCTACAGTGAAGATGTATGTGAATGCAACAACAACAGCGTAAGCAACACTGCTGGCTGTCAAAGAATTTTTATTTTAAAAAAATAAAATAGAAGGAAAGGATGAGTCTCACCCATACCTACGAATCAACTTCTTCATCGTCCGTGTCAGTGTCATCCGAGCTGAGGTGGGGTGCCAAACTGGGGTCCGGTGCCTTATCCCTATCCGGGCACGTAAGTTTGTTATGTCCTTCTTTCTTGCACACACTACAACCACGTGCTTTTTTTGCTGGTTTCCCTGTGCTACATGATGGGTTCGTGCAACTTTTTTGATTGTGTCCCTTTTGCCCACAATTCCCACACGATTGTTGCTTTCGTTTCTCCCCGACAGAAGGCATCCGATTTTTCTTTGGTCTTCCTGTCAGTCGCTTTTTTTTCCATGGCAATACAACGCGATTACGAACATCATCAGCAATGTCCCACTCTTCAGGATTTGGAACAGGGTTCACAACCATGGCGTACGCCTGTTTCAGCCATCCGGTTGTGAAAAAGTCTGAACATAATGAGTTGATGGGCTTACCTTTAAGCCTGATACAAAAGACACAAAAAAATGAATGACAATTAGAAATTAAAGATTATGGTTGTTATTCAAAAACTAAATAAACATTATGTAAGCATACGTTGCAACAGCCATGGCATGAATACACGGTAGCTCATCTAGGTCCCATTCACGGCATGAGCATGAACGTTGTTCCAAGTCGACAATTGCTTCACTCCATTGGTCTTACACCTTGAATCTATCGTAGTCAATGGGGTGAATCTCACACCGTTGCGATGCTAATACCCTGTCTTTGATGTGTTGGTCCGCATCATTAGTCAAGAATGTGGGTGTTTCTCTTGCATTACTTCGACGGTCGTGGAACCAACGTTGCAACAAATCTCTGATAAATTCGGCAATAGATGTGATAGGCAACTTTCGGATCGCAAGTAAACAAGAATTCATTGACTCTGCAATGTTAGTGGTCATCATATGGTACCTCTTCCTAGGGCTATGGACACGTGAAAACTTTTGTATCCCAACCTCTACGAGCTCATCATAAACCTTAGGATGGATGGATTTCAGCTCAGCCATTACACGGTCGAATTTCTCAACACGATACGCATATGCAGCACGATAGTAATGATAAATCACGTCACCTCGCTTCCTACAATGTTGTTTCAGATTGTTGGCAAAGTGGTATGCACAAAGCACATGTGCTGAATTGGGGAATATTGCTCTCATGCCATTAGAGATACCCGTGTGTCGATCCGAAACTATCAGAACAAGTTCGGGATGCAAGATCACGTCGTGAAGTTGCTTCAAGAACCATGTCCATGACTTTGAGCACTCGGAATTGGCAAACCCAAATGCCAAAGGGTATATCATCTCATTACCATCCTTGCATACCGCAACTAACAAAACTCCCTTGGTCTTGGACTTCAAGTGGGTAGCATCGACGGCAATAACCGGCCTAATTACTGTATTGAATCCCTCTATACAAGCCCCAAGTGCCATAAATCCATATTTGAACCGGTTTTGCCTATCGGTTGCAATCTTGGTTTTTGTCCCCGGATTACATTTCTCCAACATGTGAAAGTATGCGGGCAACGTCTTAAATGACTCCCATGGATCACCAAAAACACTATGTAAAGCACGGTCCTTAGATCTGTAAGCTTTGTTGTAGGTGAGGTTTATGCCGTGCTTATCCTTCATGTCAGCCTGGATATCTTTAGGACGGAGGTTGCGTCCTGGATCGACAAACTTTCTTGCAAACAATTGCCCTATTACATGGGAACTTACACGGTGAAAATCTACGTTGTAGTTTCCATTATCACCACATGTGTGCTTAGAGTCAACGGACTTAACATTCCAGTACGTCCCATTTCTCGATTTCCCTGCCCTAAAAACCCATTGACAATCTCTCTTTTTACATATTGCGACGAATCGTGTATGATTCGATCGTCGAACCCTGTAATCAAACCTCTTTTGCAATGCATTGAACCCTAGAGCCCTTTCAATGTTTTCTTGTCCTTGAAAATCTGTCCTTTATATATTTCACTAAAGTCTCCATTGTCTTGAAACAATTCTTTCGATCTAATGGGCTGAATTGAGTATAGTTCTGACCCCGGTATTGTCCACCGTGTCGTCGTAGAGGGTGTAGAACTCTTAGGTGCTCCATTTGTTTGAACTTCTCTACAGTCTGTTGACGGTTGCCTCTCACTGCTAGACTCATCACTGCTAGACTCACTGCTAGAACTATCATAATCATCCACCTTAACCTCTGCATCTGCATGCTTAGTAGTCGATGCTGGAGTCCCCTGATCTTTCTCGGTCGATGTAAATCCGAGGGAAGGCACTGGCCCAAACGGTTGGTTGCTACCACTCACCGATGGAAACAATGGAGTACTAATTGGGGATTCGGAATGACCAGAGGTTTTACAGCCTGAAGGTATACATGACTGGATTGTTGTATTTCTTGACTTTATCACGGTTTGAAAAACATTTTCAGTTGCCTTCGCCGGTATAGATCTTTCTACGACTTCGACCTTAATTTCAGTCCACAAGGACAAGGATCGATTATGAGAAAGCAAACAGGATACATCACTGTCGCTCATAACGGATAAAGTACAACTCCCTTTCGGCGTTAACAGCTCTGAACTTAAGCTTATCCGGAATCTGTCATTACTAACCCCGATACGGTGACATATTGTTTCAAACAATTTACTATATTTCTCGTCATGACATGCAAAGGAAATTGGACCCATCACCTCGTCATCAATCCAATGTCTATCGCAATGTACTATGAACCCATCCATTGTATCCATAGACCCTGCAAATGTTGTTAAAGTAACAAAGATATGAAAATGAAGAAATAAAACAAAACGGTGTATAAGTAAAACAGTTGATTGTTAAAGCCCTGTCAAGGCATTTGAAGCCCTGCACAGGGCTTTCGCACCCAAGACTCGAACTTCAAGCCCTGGACAGAGTTATCAATGCCAAATAAACAACGCCACATAGCAGCAGCAATTCAACAAGGGGTGCCATAGAAAACAAGAAATGCCCACACAGCTGTTAGAACGAACAAATGCCAACAAATTCTTCATTACAACCAACTCACGAGACTGAACAAACGCATTAATGATAACATTTCACGCAACCATGCTTCTCTCAAGCATATTATCAAACACTTTCTCTGCTAAATCCAAACACCCACAAAGTTGCATCAGAATGAATCAACCCAGGCAGGGAAGCAAAGACGCCTAAAACAAGACAACCTAACTAAGACATAAGACAAACAATAGCTATACCAGCAGAAACGACCCCACATCAACACCAGGCAAAACCATCAAAAACAACCCAATCCAAACACAACACCAACAAAAACAAAAAAGAAAATCGAGCCAAAAACAATGTCTAGCCCCTCCCAAACAGCAGCACCGCCCAGCACAGACGAAAAATTAAAATTGATTTCAAAGGTTCCAATGCACATATTTAAAGAAACACTCACCTGCAGCCGTCTTCGATCCCACAGCTAGCAGCTTAGGTATCCTTGCCTGGTCGATCCTACCTCGGCTTCAGACTCAAACTCCACCCTGTCTGTTACCCAACACAATTGCAAACTTTTGAAGACTACGGACAGAAACCCATCATCCCTCGTCGTCCTCGTGCCTCTATCTCTCTCTATCTCTCTGTTTTTAGGGTTTTTATATGGTTTTCAGGTTATATGGTTCTTGATAATGTTCAATTGAAAACAATTCAGAAGGAATTTCGGAATGGTAGGAGGAATATTGAAGCCCCGAAGATGGGGAAGGAAGAAGAATGAGAACAAGAAGAAGAAGTATCGGGGGAGCCCCACGACTGTGTTGTGGTCGGGTCAGGTCCTGTATGTTCGAAATAGGGGAGGGAATTCAACAAAGGACTCGTGGAAAGAAAGGGAGGGAAGGGAAGACAAGGGTAATTGTGGAAACCTGAAATGTTTAAGGGTATTTGTGACATTACACCCCAATTTAAGTGATGAGGGTAGTATAGTCCAACATGGGACATTTATGCAAAGTAAACATTGATACCGGACAGTTTTGCAAGAAAATCATACAGGAGACATTTTTGCACTTCTAAACTTTATGGTGGACATTTTTGCAAGGCCCCCTAAAATATAAAGCACAAAAATGTAAGAAAACTACACATTTCCTTCAATCTAAAATAGTTACAACTTTCAATTTTCCAATTACAACTACAAAACCTTTTGTAACAATACAAAATAAACCTAGAAAATTTTCAATTTTTCCTAACTATCAACAAAGAAAAACAAATTAACAAAAATTCTTACATAAACTTCAGTTAGCCTCGGGACACAAAAAAAATAAAAATAAAAGGATTCAGCTGGAAAAATGAATAATCCGGCGGAGTATGCCGAAAAGACATCGAAACTCATAAAAACACAACAATGTGAAAAACAAACTTACTCTACTTTGCAATGACATCAGATGGGGTCGGCCGTCGACGAGAAACGTGAAGTGAGAGAGGGCAAGGTCAAGGAGGCGTCTGCTGAGACTTGAGAGTGAAATGAGAGATTAGGCTATTACGGTTTTTGAATGAACATTTATATAGTCGTGATTCAGTGTTGGCAGACCTATATTATTACACTACTACAACAAATCAAAAAATGCCATGTATATAACATTATAAATTTCAAAATCTTTTCTCAGTTTTCGGTCTTGTACTCGTTCCATTGGAGATGGTCTAAATCCTAGGAGCATTGGAGCAATTCTGGACTCAAAATTACAGAAAGAATGCAGTTCAAGTATCAGATGCTTTAGTGAAGTAAATTCAAGAACAAACACTAACACATAGAAATCTATATTAATACAATTACACCGACAGCAGCTAAACAAGGAATTCGAATTCCCCATCTCAAAAGAAACAACACTCAAATAGTCAAATTGTAATCCACCCCCAAATAGTAGATTCTGTTAATATTAAAATCAATTAATGTAATCTTCAAAACCCATCAAGGAATCAACACAAAAATCACAAACAAAGATGAAACCAAAACAACCCATGAAAAGAGAGAGAGAGAGTAGTACGTGTTGAAGCTGTTCTTTGTACGCAGAGAGACTCGAAATTAGCTCGTCTAAGAGAGACGACTAACCGAGAAGCTTCGCTGGTGATGTGTCGATGGTGGAAATCCGCAACGACGAGAAGGTGGAGACGGTGAAAGAAGGCGAGATGAGAACAAAGAGAAAGAGCTTGAACTCGAACCCTATTTTGTTTTGGGTAAATTTCATATACCTCCCTTGATATTAGTTGCACGCATATGAAATTGTTTCTCAAACTTGCAAAAACTTATGCTGCCATTAAATGCGTAGCGGTAAAGGGCAAAGTCATCTTTTTGAATCTCTAGGGTGCATTTAGTGCGGGGACGGGACAGAATAGAACATGACAGTTGTTCTGTATTGTGTTTGAAATATCTGGGACAGAACTGTTAACTATATTGTTATGCGTTTGGTATTACTATGACAGGACGGGACAAGAGATTCAAATGACCAAAGTGCTCTTATTATTCTGTCTAATGTTTGTTACCACATAATATTGACAAATGGGACGGGACAAGTTAGTATTTATATGATTTTATTAAATAAATATATTTATATATCCTATTTAACAAAAATAATAATATTGTGATTGAAAAATATTCTTAATTAATAATTTTATAGGATTATTGCTGACAATTTTCATATTATTATTATTATTATTATTATTATTATTTTTAACAATTTCCTCCTTGGTCACTTCCTTGTCAATTTCATTGAAAAGATTCAATGGTGCGCTATAAATAATTTTTAGGGTAAATCGTATTTTAGTCTCTGTAATTTGCCTTAATCTGCGCTAAGTCCACAGTTTTTTAGAATTGTAATTTTTAGTCCATCATTATTTTGGCAATAGGGATTGTTGTCTCTACTATCCAATTATGTTAGGGTTTCACTGAATTCTATTAAGTCAACGAGGGTAAATATGTAAATTCACGAACCAGTTTCCAGAAGGTTTAGTTTCTGAAGGGTATAATTTTCATTTCATAAATGAAAAAATTAATAAATATTATTAAATTAAGTAATAAATATTTTTTTAATGAATTAAATAATAAATAAATATTATAAATAACAAATGGAAAAATACAATAAAATCTTTCTCTCTCCTCTCTCTCACGATCTCGCATGTTTTTCTCTTAACAATGTCTTCTTCGATGTTCTCATCATCATCATCATCAATCAACACAATCAAATCCAACTGTTTCACCACTGAAAACCATTCTCTTAATCCCTCCTCCATAATACCCACCTTTTCTTTTCTTGGATCCACTCACAAACTCCGTTTCAATCCTCTCACATCCAACTCTCCTCCACATTTCATTAAAATTCGCCAAACCCACATCGTTAATGTATCCAATGTCAAGGAAAAGCAGCTCAAATCCACTCCATCTGTTGGCAATCTGGTATGACATGACCAAAGATCTCTCTCTCTCTTTCGTTTTCAACTCACATACTCTCTGTCTCTTCTTCCCATTTACGGCGATCGGTTTGTGGTGGTGGTGTAGTTCGGTTTTGGGTTCTTGTGGTGGTGATGATGTCTGGGTTTGGTGGAGATGATGACGATTTTGGTGGTGGTGGTGGTGGTGGTGGTTTGATTTGCGTTGATGCTAGATGATTGTGGTTTATGGTCGATTTCAGTTAGGATTTTTAAGGTTTTTGATTGAAATTTGTGGTTTTATTTTGGGGTTTTTTACTAAAATTTATGGGTTTGGAATTTCATGGAGAGAGAGTGGCTAGGTTTGGGTAGTGACCGATTCTAGGGGGGTGCTGGTTTGTTGAATCTGGGTTGTGTAGATGAACTGTAAGTTCCTTAATTTTGATTGGCTTATTGCATGACAAACCACATTTTGGGGTTTAAAATGTAAGGGTAGTTTAGGGCTTCCTTGCTCATGATCAAGCGTTTGGAGTTCAAGCCCTCAAGCACAAGAGCTCATTGAAGGTATAATCACTTGTGCTTAACTCTTATTGAAGAGATTAGTTGCACACACACACTTTCATATTGCATTTTTTTATGATTGCATTTGTGTTTATCTAATTGTGTGTTTATATGCTTCATCATCACACTTATGCATTTTCTTATATTACATGTGAATGTACACAAACGAAGTTAAATTGCTTAAAGCATACCTAGAGGGGGGGGTGAATAGGTTTTTTACACCTTTTTTCAAACCCTTGAACAAACATCCGTTTGTCCCTCAAGGTAGCCTTACACACAACACTATAATCCAAGATTGACATACATAGACAATATGATGACACAATCATAATTGAAATGTCTAAGTATATCAACAAGTCATGTGAGGTAAAATATCAAATAATCATAACAACAAAATAAACTTGTATTTCATAAGATGTTCAATGTGTTACAAGAGTGAGCAAAATGTCACTAAACAAATATTACAATATACAAAAGAATCAAAGATACAAATTGATCTATAGAATGAATATACTAATCACACTATACAAAGACTTGATTCAAAATACATCACAAGTCAATATTATGAATCAAGACAATAAAATATACAATTAAAATATAAGAGAAGAGATAGAAAGAATTAACACAAGGGATTTTTTAACGTGGTAAAACCTCCAAGGAGGAAACATCCACGGGTTGAATTACAACCATTGGGTACTATATTATTGGAAAGTAAACATAGAACATTCACAAAGTGACCAATCTTTAGCTCACCCAACCTAGTGAAGTCTAAGCCTACCCAACCCTATTGGAAAGTATGAAATCCCTCAATGATGCGGAACCACCATATATTGGACAACACACTCAACCAACATCGATGGTAGATTAGAAATTCCTCAAGAGTGCATACACATCCCGTGTACCCCGCTCTATCGGAGTCTATGTCTAACCATACGCCTAGGCCTACCAATATGTTAGCCAACTCCCTATCCAAGGCACTCTTGCCTCTAGGGAGCCTCCCATGCATGACTATCCGAGTCCTCCCGACTCTAGCCATGACTTCTTGCTTACCTATCCAAGTCATCCCGACTCTAGGCAAGACTTCTTGCTTGGCTATCCGAGTCATCCCGACTCTAACCAAGACTTCATGCCTTTTACAAGGACTTCCTAGTGTGATCATGTGAATGCAAATGATGCAAACATTCATTTCAACATAGAACATGTGATCAATACATTCTATGGCACAAATAGACCTAAACATGTGAAAACACAATTAATCAAGTCTAGATGCAAAAATCCATGAATAGAAACCTAAGCATGTGAAACACCTAACACATATACTCAAAGTCTCATTCACACGTATAACACTTGAATCACAAAATGTTCATTAAGTCCTAATTCAAGATGCTATCAATACACAATCAAAGTCTAGATATATGAGATTAAAATCAATCAATATACTAGACAAAAATATAGAGCAAGGTTTTGAGATTTACATCAATCAAAACCTATATTCTCTAAATTACAAACAAATACACAAATCCTTGATTTCTTCAATCAAAGGACCAAATCAAATCTCAAAGTCATTTTAACACAAAATTAATTCAATTAAGTATCAAACAACCTAAGATGCCATTCTAATCACAATACAACTCACAAACAAATGTAAAACCTAGAATCATAAAATCTAGTCAACATAAGTCCACAAATTGAGTTTCAATTGGAATGATAATCAAGCTACCTTTTCAAATAGCTTTCATAAAACAATAACATATATATAGAAGAAGAAACCCCAAGCAAATGGAAGGTGAAATAACAAGAAATCCCAAAGTTGAGACTCAAACCTCAAGTTCTGCAGCTGGTACGAATTTCAGTGTCCAACCACTTGAAATCACGATCAATCAGCCACCAAATCACTTGGAGATGTTAGAGGACTCAAATACGAACACTCTCCAACTTGAATCACTCAAATCCGACTCCGGATGAGGAAGATATGGTGTTTTGAAGTTTGGAAAAATTGGAGAGAAGTGTATACGGGAAAACTGAAAATTTTTGCTTGAAAATTCAAAATGAGAGAGAGAGGGAAGAAATAGGAGGAGAGAGAGAGGTCTTATTGACCAATCATGTGGTGCCACGTCACCCCCAGGCCGTGGGGGGCGCGTGGCCCACACGGGAGCAGAAGGGGCTCCAGGCCGTGGGGCCCACGGCCTCAACCACGGCCAGCCCATGTGGCCCACGGCCTGGGCTGTCCTCTCCCGCGCACTCTCGGTTCGTCGGCCCGTATCTCGAGCGTCCGAACTCCGAATTCGAATCCGTTTTCGGATTACGAACCGTGACTCTCTCACACACAAAAACGACTATACAACTTTGAAAAACGGTTGAGAAATCATCTCGGAAATCATCGATGAAGTCAACACAACATAAGAGAACGTAAAGTGGCATAGTCAACACGTTTGGACTCGAAACCTTATGAATGAGTAACCGAAACGACCGGAACTCAATAAGGCATTGAATAAGAACATGTTCAAGTCCTAAACACAAAATACGGAAACATATAAACACAAATACACACACATATGCTAGTTTCCGGACATAGTCCTAGAAAATGCAAAACACAAAGTTTATTAACTAAAAGTGAATGCATGAGCATATTTTGCCAAGTGTGTGAAAGTGAAATGTAAATGAAACAAAAACATGAAGGGACACACAAAAATGATATGTGTGGGTGTGTGCCTAGCCTTGTAAGAGATAAGAGGTCATGTATACCTTTGTAGACCGATAATGTCCGAAACTCTTAAAAGCCGGCAACTTGAACGAGTAATGGTTGAGACGTCCTTCGTCTTCGAAATCCTTCATTTACTAACCACTAAACATTACAAGTAAAACACGTTTTGATATGGAATTAATGCCAACACTAATTATCAACCTAACAACATGTTTGTTGTGTGTCACATGCTTGGTGTTTATTCATGATTCCATCTCTTTCCATGCATGTTATTTTCTCACACCCACATTTACACTTCATGTATGTTTGTCTTAAGTGTGAGGTAATTCGTTTGTCGAAGTTATTCAGAAACGTCCGCGCGTGCACGTCGGTGTGCATGGTGTTGTGCGAAGACCGCCCTCGGAGAATGCTCTTCTCTTCTCCTTGATTTCACCACCATTGGTGAAACGGCGATTTGTGATTGGCGGCCTGACCGTCAATTGAAACCGCCCTTTTTCGACTTGATCGATTTTCAAAATAGGTCAAAAATCGGCAATCATGATTGGCGGCCTGACCGCCGAATTAACCGCCATTTGGAATATGGGTTTCTGTCCCAAATTCAGCGGTTTGCATCGGCAGCCATAATTCGACCGCCGATCCATTCCAGTGGTGACCGTTCGAATTTGACGGTTTGAATCGGTGGCCTGACCACCGATTCAAACCGCCAATCGCGCGCTTTCAGGCAATTTTTTTCAAAATGTCGTCACTTCATCTATGGCTCCTATATAAGTATCATCTTCTTCCTAGCTCATTTTTGTGAGCTTAAAATCTGATTCAAGTGAGAGAAACTCAAACCCTAGAGAGAGAAGCTCCCAAGAACTCACATTTACTCAACCAAACCACTTCCCATGAGCATCTAGCATCTTCCTAGCATCATCCAAGCATGGGTTTTGTTGATTTCTTTGACTAGGTAATCTCTACATGTTCTACATCTCCTTGTTTTATATTTATGACATGTTTGCCTAGGATTAGCATTTAGTTGTTAATTAAATACATAACTCATTACTTAATGTTGTTTATAACATAATTGAGTCTTTGATTTTGGTTGAGATGAGTTATTTGTTGATAGCTAGCTTTTAGGACCATTTTGCCCTCTAGCTAAGTCTACATGATTTTCATTTAGACATTGATTGTAGGACTCATTAATTGCATTTATTGTCCTTAACATGTTAATTGATAAATTGTGTTGATTGGCTTTTTGATTGACTATTCCTTGATTGCATTAGTTAATTGCATGTTTTTAGTCTTTGTCATGATTATTGACAACATGTATTGAATTGGCTTTGTTTGTTGACAATTAGGTTGCAAGAATCTCTTTACATCTAATTGAGTCCTCATGTATAAGCATGTAGGCATTGTTGATAACTAGAGTGTTGATTTGATTATAACATCTAGTTAAGCATTTAGTGTAGCCTAGCATTATTTGCATTTTGGATATTGCCATATATTCACATAGGTTATTGATCTCTTCATTGATAGTTAAGTCTTGTGACTACCGGTGTGTAGTGCTCAAGCAAATTGGACTAGATTCACTTTTAAAGGCCTGTGGGTAGTAGTGGTGGGTTACAGACCATGAGAGTGTAAGGTTGATAATTAGTGTTGGCATTAATTCCATATCAAAACGTGTTTTACTTGTAATGTTTAGTGGTTAGTAAATGAAGGATTTCGAAGACGAAGGACGTCTCAACCATTATTCGTTCAAGTTGCCGGCTTTTAAGAGTTTCGGACATTATCGGTCTACAAAGGTATACATGACCTCTTATCTCTTACAAGGCTAGGCACACACCCACACATATCATTTTTGTGTGTCCCTTCATGATTTTATTTCATTTACATTTCACTTTCACACACTTGGCAAAATATGCTCATGCATTCACTTTTAGTTAATAAACTTTGTGTTTTGCATTTTCTAGGACTATGTCCGGAAACTAGCATATGTGTGTGTATTTGTGTTTATATATTTCCGTATTTTGTGTTTAGGACTTGAACATGTTCTTATTCAATGCCTTATTGAGTTCCGGTCGTTTCGGTTACTCATTCATAAGGTTTCGAGTCCAAACGTGTTGACTATGCCACTTTACGTTCTCTTACGTTGTGTTGACTTCATCGATGGTTTCCGAGATGATTTCTCAACCGTTTTTCAAAGTTGTATAGTCGTTTTTGTGTGTGAGAGAGTCACGGTTCGTAATCCGAAAACGGATTTGAATTCGGAGTTCGGACGCTCGAGATACGGGCCGACGAACCGAGAGTGCGCGGGAGAAGACAGCCCAGGCCGTGGGCCACATGGGCTGGCCGTGGTTGAGGCCGTGGGCCCCACGGCCTGGAGCCCCTTCTGCTCCCGTGTGGGCCACGCGCCCCCCACGGCCTGGGGGTGACGTGGCACCACATGATTGGTCAATAAGACCTCTCTCTCTCCTCCTATTTCTTCCCTCTCTCTCTCATTTTGAATTTCCAAGCAAAAATTTCAGAATTCCCGTATACACTTCTCTCCAATTTTTCCAAACTTCAAAACACCATATCTTCCTCATCCGGAGTCGGATTTGAGTGATTCAAGTTGGAGAGTGTTCGTATTTGAGTCCTCTAACATCTCCAAGTGATTTGGTGGCTGATTGATCGTGATTTCAAGTGGTTGGACACTGAAATTCGTACCAGCTGCAGAACTTGAGGTTTGAGTCTCAACTTTGGGATTTCTTGTTATTTCACCTTCCATTTGCTTGGGGTTTCTTCTTCTATATATATGTTATTGTTTTATGAAAGCTATTTGAAAAGGTAGCTTGATTATCATTCCAATTGAAACTCAATTTGTGGACTTATGTTGACTAGATTTTATGATTCTAGGTTTTACATTTGTTTGTGAGTTGTATTGTGATTAGAATGGCATCTTAGGTTGTTTGATACTTAATTGAATTAATTTTGTGTTAAAATGACTTTGAGATTTGATTTGGTCCTTTGATTGGAGAAATCAAGGATTTGTGTATTTGTTTGTGATTTAGAGAATATAGGTTTTGATTGATGTAAATCTCAAAACCTTGCTCTATATTTTTGTCTAGTATATTGATTGATTTTAATCTCATATATCTAGACTTTGATTGTATATTGATAGCATCTTGAATTAGGACTTAATGAACATTTTGTGATTCAAGTGTTATATGTGTGAATGAGACTTTGAGTATATGTGTTAGGTGTTTCACATGCTTAGGTTTCTATTCATGGATTTTTGCATCTAGACTTGATTAATTGTGTTTTCACATGTTTAGGTCTATTTGTGCCATAGAATGTATTGATCACATGTTCTATGTTGAAATGAATGTTTGCATCATTTGCATTCACATGATCACACTAGGAAGTCCTTGTAAAAGGCATGAAGTCTTGGTTGGAGTCGGGATGACTCGGATAGCCAAGCAAGAAGTCTTGCCTAGAGTCGGGATGACTTGGATAGGTAAGCAAGAAGTCATGGCTAGAGTCGGGAGGACTCGGATAGTCATGCATGGGAGGCTCCCTAGAGGCAAGAGTGCCTTGGATAGGGAGTTGGCTAACATATTGGTAGGCCTAGGCGTATGGTTAGACATAGACTCCGATAGAGCGGGGTACACGGGATGTGTATGCACTCTTGAGGAATTTCTAATCTACCATCGATGTTGGTTGAGTGTGTTGTCCAATATATGGTGGTTCCGCATCATTGAGGGATTTCATACTTTCCAATAGGGTTGGGTAGGCTTAGACTTCACTAGGTTGGGTGAGCTAAAGATTGGTCACTTTGTGAATGTTCTATGTTTACTTTCCAATAATATAGTACCCAATGGTTGTAATTCAACCCGTGGATGTTTCCTCCTTGGAGGTTTTACCACGTTAAAAAATCCCTTGTGTTAATTCTTTCTATCTCTTCTCTTATATTTTAATTGTATATTTTATTGTCTTGATTCATAATATTGACTTGTGATGTATTTTGAATCAAGTCTTTGTATAGTGTGATTAGTATATTCATTCTATAGATCAATTTGTATCTTTGATTCTTTTGTATATTGTAATATTTGTTTAGTGACATTTTGCTCACTCTTGTAACACATTGAACATCTTATGAAATACAAGTTTATTTTGTTGTTATGATTATTTGATATTTTACCTCACATGACTTGTTGATATACTTAGACATTTCAATTATGATTGTGTCATCATATTGTCTATGTATGTCTATCTTGGATTATAGTGTTGTGTGTAAGGCTACCTTGAGGGACAAACGGATGTTTGTTCAAGGGTTTGAAAAAAGGTGTAAAAACCTATTCACCCCCCCCTCTAGGTATGCTTTAAGCAATTTAACTTCGTTTGTGTACATTCAGAGAGGTTGAGGTCAACCTAGGTTGTAAACACCATTGCAATTAGTGGATTCGAGGTTCGTGTGTAGCGCACATAACAGCCTGTGGTTTTTCCCTATTGAGGGTTTCCACGTAAAAATCAAGTGTTCTTTAATTTCTGCACTTTTACTTGATTTTTATTGTTTGTTGAATTGGGTTTATAGTGATTAATTTTGACTAATCGAAAAATTGGTAATAATCGATTAACAACCCATTCATCCCCCCCCCCCCCCCCCCCAGGTTGTCTAGACACACGCGAGTATATATTTTCATGAACAACCGGGTTTGTTGAATTTGAGGTGGTCGATGGTGATCGATGATGGTTCAAGGTTTTGGTCGGTGATGGTTCTGGGTTTCGGTCTAGGTTTGATTTGGTTCACCATATCAATAATTATTTTTTAATTTTTTGTTAATTGATCTCCATGGAGGTGATGAACAAGATCTCTCTTTTTTTTATGATGATTTTTTTTCTTTAAAGGGTTTTGATCAAACCTGGTGGCCGGTTATTGATTTGGTTTGGCTTTGATTCGATTTTAGTTTGTTTTTGGTTTGATTGTAGTTGTTGGGTTTGATTTTGGCTATTGTTGATTTTGTTTTTTGTTTTTTTTGGTTTTTTACACACATGTATCTGGTGGAGAACTCTACCAGTTCTACAATATATTTTGTTATGTGTATGATAGATGCTTTAATTTTTTTTTTTTTTCTGGGTTTCCATATCCACCATCCACAATATTTGATGCTCTTAATTTGAGGGCAAAATTTTCCTTGCAAGCCCCTCAAACATTTTAAAGGGTATAGCGGTCATTTTGCCTTCTAACATGATAGAATCTGTCATTTTGACGGATTATGTCACTGAAGGACTAAAAATTACAATTCTATAAAACCGTGGACTAAGCATAGATTAAGGCAACTACGGGAACTAAAATACAATTTTCCCTAATTTTTATATAATCTGCTATATCTCCCATTCCATCGAAGGTTGTGGCTATGAATGCAAAACAGTCTACCAACTTAATTCCATTGCTCAAATACTCATAAAATGTTGGATCATAATTTTTATTCAACCATTCGACCTTAAGATGGTAGGCCCTCACCATCTTTTTTATCTATAATAAATAATCATGTAATTAACATCAAGGGAAAAAAAAAAAAAAAAAAGCATTTACTACAGATTAATAGGCAGGTGATTAATTAGCATGAAATTAGAAATAAAATCTGGCAACATTCAAAATAAAGATTTTAGTTCCACAACCTAATAACATATAATCCATGACACTGATATGTTCACAATTCTAACAAAATATATGCTTCAAACATGTTCACAAAATCATATATAAAAGTGTTCACTCCTCTATAATTGCCTTCACGAAATCTTGCTTATAGGAGTCATTCAAGTCATTTCAAATGCGCAACTGGTTTGGCTTATTTCCAAAATATATTGCAAATCGTATCACTTGAATACATTGCAAATCGTATGACCCATACCCTCTAGCTCAATACCTAAACGGGTCATTGCATACCCTCCCGTAATAGTCTCAGTCAACTTAGCAATATACGTGGATGCCCTTTCCATGCTTTTTTCAAAGGGGATATTATCATTTGAGTCCATATGTTTTTTTGAATGATCTATTTTTTAGTCACTTATTCATTTTTCACTGGTTTGGTCCATATGTTTTTAAAAACCACTCAATTTGGTCCTTCTGTGAGTCAGCCGTTAATCTAACTTAACAGAAAGAAGGCTATTTTCATCATTTCTCGATTGCGTGACAGTTGTGTGTGCCACGTGTAATGATGATAAAATAATAAAATAATAAAATAAAATATTTTTAAAAAAAGGATCTGGTGAGAGTGGGAAAAGCCACATTTACCCTTGAATCCCTAGCATCAAAATCTTCATCATCATCATCCATATTCAACCAACATTACATTCAACAAAAACCCTATCATCATCATCATCATCAAACAAAAACAAAAAGAGCACCCACCCAAAAACCCAAAACACCAAGAAACCATCATCACTACCACATCAACACCTATGAACAACCTCCCAACCACCACGAAACATAGAATCGAGAATACATAAATTCACATCATTAACACCAAACCAAACCTAGAACCCAGAAATCTAATTTCAAAAAATAAAAAAGAACCCAGAAATCTCTCTCACCAAACCACCATTTCTCTCTCACACACACAGAGCTGGGTTTGACCCATTGAAAATCAGTCAAAAACCCCAAAATCAGACCACAAATTTCAATCAAAACCCCAAAAATCCTAACCGAAATCGACCCCAAACTACAATCATCCAGCATCAACACCAACGCAAATCAAACCACCACCGAAATTGCCATCATCTCCACTAGACCTAGACATCATCACCACCACAACAACCCAAAACTAAACTACACCACCACCACAAACTGATCGGCATCGTAGCTGAAATTCCCTTAAGCAATATAGTGTAAAATATACCTAGAGGGGGGGTGAATAGGTATAGGCTCCAAATTCTTCCAATTTAAAAATAATGCGGAATATAATAAAGAGAATGCACACTTGAATAGATTTTAGCAAATGAATTGATTTCACTAATACAAGAGTTAATCAATTTACAAGATATGCAATCAATGTAAGATATGGGAGATAAAGAAAAATAAAAACAAAAATGAACACAAGTGTTTTTACGTGGTAAAACCTCAAAGAGGAAACATCCACGGGTTGATACCACAACCACCGGCAAAGCAATCCACTATGTGAAAAAGGACTTACACACTCAAGCTATCACTCATGATATCCGCTCAAGCTATCAACTCCTAATCTACCCTCGGGCTAGTGAATCACCAAGCCTACTTCCTATCCGAGATGTGTCCTACACCTCTAGGAAGCAACTTCCTATCCAAGACGCTCACGTCTCTAGGAAGATTTCTTGCTTGCCTATCCAGATCCTCCCGACCCTAGACAAGACTTCCTTGCTTGATTATCCGAGTCCTCCCGACTCTAATCAAGGCTCCCTTGCTCTATCCACAAAGCTTCACTCACTTTGCTAGAGACTTCAACCTAATGCAAGGCTATGATCTAAAGTGATGCAAATGATGCAAGCACAATCAAATTAAGCTAGATGATCAATCAAGCAAAATGTACATATTCAATGATAGTCTAGAATATGATTTCAACACACAATCACAAAAGTTATCTAGAAATCAAGACATGCAAATCAATAAGAACAAAGGTATGAATATTCAATTTAGCATACTAAAACCTAATTCTTAGATCATGAAACAAAACATAGAAAATAACATGAAGCACATCACACATATATTTTCTAGAATCAATTTCATGATAAATCAAATTTAGCACATATATGTTCAAGACTAATCACAAAGCTAAATCTCAATTAACAAATGATCAAACACCCCTAGCATATGATCTAACATACTTCTTAACAAATTTCATCAATCAAATAGTAAGAATCAAGAGATGATCAAAGATGAAATTGAAAAAGAAGAAGTTGAAACAAACAACCTAACCACGTACTGAAGATGAGACTTCTGGGAAAAATATCGAAGTCAAATGCCTCTGAAAATGCTTGGGGTTTGTAGCTCTCTTCAAGACCAACAATTTTGGCTTTTGAATCGATTGATTTCGAGTTCGTATGAGAAAGTTATGATCAAAATAAGAAAACAAAAAATTGAAGAAAACTGCAGAAATTTCGTGAAAATCACTTCAAGTTCTTCAACAAGTGAGGAGGGAAGGAGAGGAGTTTAAAAGAAGGAAAGAGAAGGTTTTTCAGGGCCAATAACCATGAGCCACATCACCCTCCCGTGGGGGGCGCGTGGGCCACACGGGACCGGAGAGGGTCCCTGGCCGTGGGCCCCACGGCCTCCCCCACGGGGAGGGGCACACGTGGTCTCATGGCCACTCTAGCCTCTCTCGCGCACTCTCACGTTCTTCAGCCGTATCTTGGGCATCCGAACTCCGATTTCGAATCCGTTTTCGGATTACGAACCATGACTCCCTCACGCACGACTACGACTACTCAACTTTGAAAAATGGTTGAGAAATCATCTCGGAATCCGACAATGAAGTCAACACAACAAATGAGAACGAAAAGTAGCATAGTCAACTTGTTTGGACTCGAAACCTTATGAATGAGTAACCGAAACGACCGGAACTCAATAAGGCATTAAATAAGAACATGTTCAAGTCCTAAACACAAAATACGGAAACAAATAAACACATATTCACACAAACATGCCATATCAAAGAGATAGTCACAAAGCATGCAATTTCACAATGTTTGTCAATACAAGATCAATGCATAAGCATGCTATGAAGTGTGTGAATGTGTTATACCAAATGTTTGAACCACGATGCAGGGACACACATGTATGAATTGTGCGTGTGTGCGCTAACGCCTTGCAAGAGGATGGAAGTCAAGATTTACCTTTGACGTTTTTCACCTCTTGAAGACGACTTTTGCACTAGACGTTGCTCTTCACTCTTTAAGCTTCCTTTCTTCAAATAATGTCCTAAGCAACAACTAATACAATCATAGAGTGTTTTGCAATGGAATTAAGCCAATACAAATCATAAACCTTACAGTAGCCGTAGAGAGAGAGAGAGAGAGTTAGGGTTTGATTTTGGTGTGGAATAGGTTTGATTTTCTTCGATTGTTGTTGATTGTAGGAGAAAGATTATTTATTTATTTGTAGCTTTAGTTTTGAGATTGGAGAGTGTGTAATGGATTAATGTTGTAGAACAAGGAACAATCGTGAGTTGGAGTTGAAATGGTGATCAATGGGTGTGAAGAGATCTAGTAGAGCGTGCAATGATTGGAAGATCTGTGCAGAGGTCTTTATGGGGATTATTATGATCTAGGCAATGACGAATTCGTTTGTAAGAAATTGAAGTATATTGTAGCTTGTATTTTTTTTCCCTTTTGTTTCTATGTTTGTCTAATAATTTTGAGCTCTGAATATATATATTTTGTGTGTTAATGTGTTTATGCTATTTACGGTTGTGGCAACGATTTGTAAAATTATATGGAGTTTGGAATCTAATTCGTTGCGATTTAATTTAATTTTATTTTTTGGATCTTTGGGTGTGGTGGATCTCCATTTTTTGTTAAAAAAAAGATTTATTTATTTTTTATTAAATTAGAAAGAGAGGTTCATCTCCCTCCTTTTTCTTTTTCTTTTTTTAAAAAAAATTATGGATTTTGTAATTAATTTTTTAAATTTTAAAAATTTAAATTTTTAACAATGGGTAAAATAGTAAATTTTTAATGCATTACTTTTCCCTATAAAATTGTAAAATTCCATGTGAGTAAGGGCATTTTTGTCTTAACAGTATGTGGTAAATTAGTAATTATCGAATTTTTAAAAGGCAAAATGGTACTTTTATGCTGTGAAACTGAATCCATGGGCAAATTAGTCAATTAGCATTTTTTGTGACGGTTGACCATCAAAATTTTTGTTAGAGGGACCAAATTGAGTGGTTTTTGAAAACATAGGGACCAAACCAATGAAAAATGAATAAGTAACTAAAAAATAGATAATTCAAAAAAACATAGGGACTCAAATGATAATATCCCTTTTCAAAGACATTAGTGATGTCTGCTGCTGTTGAACTAACATTTCTTTTTCTCTTCCGCTTTGATGTTTGTTCTATATTTGAGTCATAGGAAGTAGAGGCAACATTTGAGGGTGCAAACAAAGGCTGAGTGAAATCAGACGTGTCTGACTCATTATTTTCTAGTCCCATGTGATCCAAAGCATCTACTGTGAATTCAGCCATACTACATGTTGCTCTATTTTTCCCAAACACTATATTCATAGTGTGAGAATGGTCTATTAACTGTATAATTCTTGTTGGGATGTTTCTATCACAACAAACAAATATATATATATATATATATATATATATTAGAACATTAAAACTATTATATATATATATATATATATATTATAACAATAAAACTATTAATTGATTATATATATATAAAGAGAATTAATATAACCACTAACCTTCAATTAGTCCTTTAGGATTTCAAGACCGTCGACAGTAACATATTTGCGAATGTCATCACAACTGAACCCATTTGTGTTGAGCATATCATAAGCCACTGAATATTTATCTTTCATGCGCTTCATTTTGTTTTGCACATGTTTTGCCGTTATGGTAATTTTTTCTATTTTTTCATGCATCTTTGAAGTGACCTGCTCATAGGTACCGAAACTAAAACTACCAATATCGCATCTACCACCATCAACAACAATCCCTTCGAGGATGCTAATCATTACTTCATTACTTCCTCTTCTTCAAGTGTTCAATTACGTCTATCAGACATATCAAACTTTCCTATAATTTAATAAAGTTTAGACACTAAAAGAAAATTATTTTATAGATCAACAAAGAGAATAACAACAACAACAACAACAACAACAACAACAACAAAATATTTTATCAACACAAATGCTTGAATTCAAGCAGAGCCGGTCCTAGGCTAGGGCTCTAGGGGCGCCGGCCTAGGGCCCATCATTTTGAGGGCCTTCAAATACATGTGATGAGTTCTTGTGATGATTTAAAAAAAGAGCATGTGATGAGTTCAATTGTTCATATACATGTGATAAAACCCAATTATTAATAAAATCCACCGGTCAAAAAATATCTCGTTTTACACTTTAAGACAAAAAAAAAAAATAGTTTCATATTTTATTATTTTTCTGTAATTATTACTTTTCTTCTTTTTAATATTTAATTATTTTTTTCTCACCTCACGCCTCTCTCTCTCTCTCTCTCTCTCTCTCTCTCTCTCTCTCTCTCTCTCTCTCTCTCACAGATAATCTCAATTCTTTGTTATTTCTCTCTTTTTACATTCTCTCAATCTCTCAAATCTCACACTCTCAATATTAGACTCTCAGTCTCTCACCGTCTCACTCCCCCAGCCCCAGGTAATTTGTAATCTCGTTTTTGTTTGTAATTTTTATTTTAATGTTCTACTGTTCTATTTATAATTTAATGTTCATCTTAATCTTCACATTCTATTGCTTCTTTTTTTATGTTTTTATTTCAAAGTCCCTGATTTATTGAGTTAGTTTAATGTTTTAATTAAAATTATTTGTTGTTTGGTTTAAAAAAAAAAAAAATTCTAATTACGTTTTATACCTTTTTTTTTTTTTTTTTTTTTTTTTTTTTTGTAATGATCTATTTATTTTATGATATTTCCAATGACAGATTCACTTTTTATTTAGTTGTTTGTTAACTATTGTTTTATATTGTATTTTCCAGCAAAATAAATCAATCTTGCAGGATAGGCAATTAGGCATAGTGGGACTGCTAGACTGGTGGACTTGCTGAATCTAGTTGCTTGAAGCCTTGAATGTTTGATAGGTTTTATTGTTCTGTTCCGGACTTCTAGTGTTTCACTGTGATTGTTAGTTAGTTTTTTATTTTAGTTAATAGTTATCAGTGTTTTATTGACTATTGTTAATTTGTTATTTGTTTGTTATTTTAGTTATTAGTAACATGTTTCCTAAAAAAACCATCTGGATTTGAAAAAAAAAAAAAAGGACAAAGATTAGAACAATTGACTCAATCTCATAAGGGAGCTTTAAAAAAATTCCTTACTAAAAACGTAGAGTCAGGTTGTTCACTTGAATCATAAAACTCTACTCCTCGATCATTTGACATGTCAACTCAATGATCATGATGTGAATGATATTAATGATAATAAAAATTTGGGCAATGAAATTGAAAATGATGAAAATCAACTCAATGATCATAATGTGTTTGACATAAATGATAATGAGAATCTGAGCAATGAAATAGAACAACCAACTCCTCATTTGGATATTTATAATCCTAGAATTTGGGCAAACCTTAATAATAAAACGATTGATATATTAGTGAAAAAGGTCCTGTTAGAGGACCTATTCTCATCTTTCCATTATATGGTAAAGCTAGCTAGACATTTTTCATATTCATATTATACTAAAAAATTACCGAATTGAGATATTCAAGATAGGAAATTGTTAGTGTATTCAAAGCTTGTAGACAAAGTATATAGTTTTTGTTGTAAGTTGTTTAAGTCAATGTATATGAAGAGACTTTTAGCACATGAAGGACTTAATGATTGGAAGCATGTGAGTGAGAGGCTTAGAGAACATAAGAATAGTATTGAGCATATTACTAATATGAGCACTTGGATTGATTTATAAATAAGATAAAAAAAGAATGAAACAATTGATAAAAATGTACAATAGCAAATTACAAAAGAGAAAAATCGTTGAAAAGATAATAATGGTAACTTTTTGGGTTTAATTGAAATGTTAGCTGAGTTTGATCCAATGATACAAGAGCATATTCGGCGCATTAATCATAATGAGATTCAGTATCACTATCTTGGTCATAAAATTCAAAATAAGTTGATTTCTAGATTAGCCTCTAACATCAAAAATGCAATCATCAAGAAAATCAAAGAGATAAAATATTTTTTAGTGATACTTGATTAGACTCTCGATATAAATCACCAAAAACAAATGACTTTGATAATTCAATGTGTAGATATGTCCACTAGTACCATAAAAGTAGAAGAGTACTTTCTACGGTTATTAAAAATGGATTATACATCTAGGATGAGGCTTTTTAATGAATTACAAGTTGTACTAAACTCTCTTGGTCTTGATATTAATGATGTGAGGGGACAATGTTATGATAATGGATCTAACATGAAAGGGAAACACCAAAGTGTGCAAAAAAGATTACTTGCAATAAATCTTAAAGCGTTGTACATGTCATGTGCTTCTCATAGTCTTAATCTAACTGTGTGTGATATGTCTAACTCTTGTGTTAAAGTAGTGTTTTTTTTCGAAGTTGTTCAACGAATATATTCATTGTTTTCTAGTTCAACAAAGAGATGGAATTTTTTTTAAGATTATATCGATGACTTAACTCTCAAAACATTATCCACAACACGTTGGGAAAGTCGTATTAATAGTGTTAAAGCCATAAGATATCAAGCTCCCAAAATAAAAGAAGCTTTGTTAGTATTATTTGAAAGTAATGATGATGCCAAAACAAAAAGTGAAGCTAAAAGTTTAACAAATGAACTTGAAAATGTTGAGTTTTTAGTAGGCATGATTATTTGGCATGATATATTGTTTAATATAAACATGGTTAGCAAAATGTTGCAATCTAAATATATGTGTATTGATTTTGCTATAGAACATTTGAAGGGAGTCATTTCTTTTTTTGAAAATTACAGAGAAAACGGGTTTACATTTGTCTTGATTTCTGCCAAAAGTATTGCATCTGATATGAAAATTGAACCAATTTTTGTTATAAAAAAACATCAAATTCGTAGAAAGAAACAATTTGATGAGAATGCACACGAGGATATAACGCAATCGGTTGAAGAATCTTTTAGAGTGAATTATTTTATTGTTGTAGTTGATATTACTGTTGCTTCCTTAAAAAGCAGATTTGAACAATTGCAAATATTTGAAGGTATTTTTGGGTTCTTATATGATTCGAAGAAATTACTTTCATTAGATGATAATAAATTGAAAGAATGTTGTGTAAATCTTGAATGTGTACTAAAACATGATACATTTTTTTTTTTTTTTAATGTTGATTTAAATGATTTATTTTCTGAATTGAGAGTGTTACAAGTTGTTTTACCAAGAGAAAAAAAGATTGTCATTGAAATCCTATAGTTTGTAAATGTTTCGGATTGTTATCTTAACGTATCAATTGTTTATAGATTATTGTTGACTATACTTTTAACTGTGGCATCTATGGAAAGAAGTTTTTCTAAATTAATGTGCAGCTAAAAAAGAAGAAAGAGCTTCATTTGGACAACTCTCTTGTCGACCTCCACAAGGAAGATGAGGAATCCACAAGATAACGAAAGAGTGACCAGGTCCTAGACTCAAAAACTTGAGTTGGTGCTAAGAGTGACCAGGTCCCAGACACAGAATCTTGAATTGGTGGAGAATTAAAATCATCGGGGTCGGGGTTAGGGACGGATTGAAATTAATGAAAAGTTGACATCAAAAGAATTGGTAGGTGGTAAAGATGTTAAGGAATTGGTGGAGAATTTGGAAGTTCAATGTGAATTGGTGAAAAATACGGGATTTATGACACAAAAAGGTCAAGGTCAGAGTCGGGGACAAATTGAAATTAATGAAAAATTGACATCAAAAGAATTAGTATGCGATAAAGATATTGAGGAATTGGTGGATAATTTGGAAGTTCAATGTGAAGCTGTGAAAAATGAGGGATTTGTGACACAAAAAGGTCAAGGTCGGGGTCAGATGAGGAATTTTCCAATAGGTGGTAGAGATGTTAAGGACACAATAGAAATTGAAGTTAGCAGAGATGTCAGAAAGTAGTAAAATGGCTGAAGAAAATGTTGTTAATATAGGTGTTAAAAAGAGTGGTGATCATGATAATACTGCTAAAGTACTGGATTTGGAGAAGATAACACTTGCAGATTAGTTCGATTACATGGAGGATTATTTGTCGAAGTACATAACAGATGAGACCGAAAAGTTGATACAGGAGATATAAATGAAGGCGAAGAGAGTTGACAAATACATGAGGCAGTAGAAGATGAAGAAGGGTAAAAAATAATATATGGGCTGATGATATTTTGTTGATGATTAGTTGCTTGATTAGTATTATTGTTTTCTTCTAGATTCTTGTTATTGTTAGTTTCTTAATTAATGCTCTTTAGTTCTTAGTTTCTGTGGAAGTTGTTCGCTGAACACAAACTTGAAAATTCTGGTTGGCTTGTTGTAACAAGAAAATGTTGAAAATCTTATTTGCGGTCAACATGTCACAAGAAAGGTTAATGGGTTAGCAATCTTGTGTATTGGAAAGGAAATGTTGGAAAATATTGAATTTGAAAATGTTATTAATGAATTTGCTTCCCAAAATGCTAGAAGAAGACTTTTCCAGTCATATTTTGATATTCTTTACCTTGTTGTGATTTTGTTTTTTTTTAATGAAATTATCATTTTTTGGTTAAATATATAAAAAGAGGTTATATATAGTATATATATTGACAAAAACTATGAATATGCACATGAAACCCACTTTTTTACATGTTTGCTCCGAGCTAGCCCCAAAAATGTCAGGACTGGCTCTAAATTTAGGCAACAACAACAGCAAAATATTTTATCAACAAAGTTTAACAATGTATAGATCATCTCTCAAGTTCCATATACAATACAAATGTTCAACAATAACGAAAAAAAAAAAAAAAAAAAAAAACATAAATAGATCAAGTTCAACAATAACAAAAAAATATAAATCTCTCAAGTTCAGCAATAACGAAAAACAACATAAATCTCTCAAGTTCTCATTGACATCTAAGCATCAAACATCTCTTTGGCTAGATCATCTCTCCATTGACTCCATTCATCGCTTCCTTCAACAACATTAGTAGATTCTAACTCATTTGGTATGTTTTCCCTAATAAGCAAATTATTAAGTGTGTCTGACGTGTATTCTTTAGGATCAACATCCATGTACATCATAATAAAATTATGCAGCAAAGCACAAGTTATGATCATTCGCCATTAAAATCTAATTGGATAGAAAGAAGGATTTCGTAGTATAGCCTAATTTCTTCAAAAGACCAAAACACATTTTAATAATGTTCCTAGCTTGTGAGTACTTCACATTAAAATATTTCTCGCGATTCCTAGGTGCACAATCAAAGTCTGCCCATTCCTATAAATTATACCATGTACCTCTATATAGTGCAAGAAAACTTTGACCGTTGGTATGCCCCGCTTCAACCAAATAATAATTACCTATAATAACTACACATATTAGTTGTCACCGACCAAATAATTATAAGAGTAAATCATATATATATATATATATATATAATAAAGTTTCACATCATCACATGTCACTGTGAGAGAGTTTTGGATTTAATTTGTGTATATATATATATATATATATATATAATGGTTGGCCATTAATTGATTTATTTGGCCATCAATAATGCATGCACTATTGCTCTCTTAATAGTTATTATCATGATCCATTTAAAAAAAAAAAAAAACCCACCGTATTCTATTTTAAATCAAACTTTTATTTAGACAATTAATCCACGTAAACACTAAAAACCCATCATATTCTCTTTTAAATAAAATTTTCACTTTATATAGCAATTAAACCACATAATCATAATTCCACTCACAATCTTTAATCAAAAGCCCTCTCATCTCCCTCAATTTTCTCTATAAAAACCACCCAAAATCTCACATTTTCTCCATTGCATTCCACTGTGTCTCTCTCACAGATAAACTTGAAACAACAAAAAAGAAACCATAATCCAATAATATTATATGCTATAACCTCGCAGCTTCGCTCCAAGACTCAAAGTAAGTGGTTATATATTTGTTGTACGTCATTGCTAGGAGGCTGACGACAACCTCCACCTCATTGGAGGAACATTGAAGAGAGATGAGGAGGAAGCAACTAACTGCTAGAGGCATATGACGAAGATGAAGATATGCATGGTGGTGCCCAAATGCGGCCCAGCAGTGATGAACAAATACACGGGTAAAGCTGATATATGATGGTAGTTTAAGTAAATGATCATCAGAAATAGGCTGTCTTTCACATTATTTGAGAGAATAAGATCCTCAACAATTCTTATTTTTGTTACAGGGTTTAGAGGTCTTCTGTATGGGCCTTTTTTTTGAAGTATTTGTTTATGTTATGTTTGAAAAAAACTTGATAGTATATATATATATATATGGAATTTTTAGCATTTGAAGTTTTGAACTTTCAGATAACATAAATTTATTAATTTTTATGGTCGACTTTTAGATTTGTAATGGTACAGAAATGTCAACCAGGCACAGAAATATTTAATTTCATTACTAAACTTTGCTATAAAGTACAATCTCATTAAGCTGGTTCAAAAAAGAGAGGAAAATCCTCGGATTGAACCATTAACATCTAAATAAATCCTCAGTCATGATTTATAGTACTTCAATCAAAAACCTATTCTAATCGGGCAACGACAAATTTCGCCACCTGAGATTTAGTAAACTATAGATGTTTGTAATTGCATATAATCGGTCATTTGTTTATTTCAATGAGTCACCTTAAAATCATATACCAAAGTAAGAAATGACAAAAGGGACAATATTAATCAATACACACTTATCACAATTGAAACTTCATTATGATGAGATCAGTCATTAGTGAGCAATAATCAGAAAAAATAATAGACCACGGTTCATGTAAAAAAGAGTAAAGTGTTCTATTGCTAGCTAAAACATGAAATAACATAGTGCCCTGACCAATGATCCAACACAACAATGGGTTTCAAAACTACTCAGATGAAGTAAATAAATGCTAAAACAACAAACAAACTAAAAAGGAAACAAAGAAGAGGAAAAAATAATTCATGTTAAGCACATGAAATTTAACACAAGTTAAGTTCCATGAAGTTTCAGAGCTGTAAAGTGTTAGGATTATGCTCAATAGCAAGAGTGTAATGTTGTAATTAACAATCTTTTTCATATTAATAAAGTGATTTCTGGTTTAACAAATCGTATAGCATTTATAGTTTATATTATAATTGTCAAAGTAAATAATCATAAGGTCTAAAGACTATGGGAAAAGAAGAATTGTTCGTACATCTGGATATGTATGTGGTAGACACAATTCTTTAGTTAGTCTTGAATAATGTTCACAACTTAAGTTAAAGGTTGGGCACCTTTATCTTGTTAAAGTTGTAGAATTCTTTTGCTAGCATTTGAGTGGGATCAAATGAGATATGATGAGTCTAAAATCATCGGAGTGTCTTCGAGCAAAAGGATCTAGTGCACTGGGTGCATTGAACTGGATCACAATGAAAAGCTTTATCTAGAACCGTCAATAGATAATAGTCTTTTCATTATCAGGACAATCGGAGAGTCTATCTTAATCCTGAGATAAATGATGGACTTATGGTTGCAAGTGATATCATTTGAGTTATCAATGAGTACGATTATATCGCATAGTCTATCCTCGATAGTTTGGTGATATTCATTTGTTAATCGATAGAGGACTTCATTTATAGATATGGACATCGTGGCTCCATTTAATTAAATGAGAGTATAATATCATCATATGGATGTTTTGAGGTAATTGGATATTAAATCTCAACGTTGAGTTTTCAATAGTGTCTATTGAAAACATGGCTTCTGGACAAGTCAAAATATCCAAGTTCAAAACGTGGTCATATGAGTAAATATGGTAACTTGGAGAGTTATAGGCGGTCTATGAACTCTTGGCGATTACTGATATTAATCACGATGATACACTATCTCCAATATGATTGTCTAGGGTATGAATGAGGAGCATCTTCCTTTTCTATCTTTATTTAAGAGTTCAGTTTTAGCTCTTTAGTGGAATGAGTTAAAATTAATGGATCGGACTTAAGTGAATCATTTGTTGATTGTGATTAGGTTATGTCTATTGAAGCTTAAATTTAGATGGCCCGCCAAGATCCCCAATCCACACGGACTTGCATGGATCACTTGATATATTCTACCGGACCAATTTAAGGGTCCATCTAGAATTGCATTTAATATATTAAGAATATAATTTGCACATTATTTAAGTAATGGGCTGCTCAGTTATATTAATATATTAATGAAAGACATGTGGGCTTGTTTCTTTTAGTAAGAATGGGTCTGGTTCACATGTGGGCTTTTTATTTAAAGTCCAATGGATTAAATGAAATAAGAAAATAATGTTAGGCCCAATCTTATACAAGTGGGGCGACAAGGTTAAAATTTTAACCTAAAAATATTATTTTGTTTTCATTTGTTTTAATTAAATAAGAATTAATTGATTTATTGATTAATTGTTTAATTAAAGAAACAAATCTTTCCTAAAAGTAAAAGACTTGTTTGATAAGTAAATAAATAAATTAGTATTATTTATTTAATCAAATAAGGAGTCTTTTTTAGTCAAATAAAAGAATAAAAATAAAAGAGTTGGATTAGGGTTTGAAGTCTATAAAGTTAAAAAGAATTAGGGTTGAATTTTAGTCACCCTATATAAGTGACATGATGAAATTCGGCCAACCCTAATCCTAGACTACATAGAATTCGGCAACCCTAAAGGAAAAAGAAGAAAAATTCGGCCAACCTATATATATGTTCTTATAGGGTGCGGCCACATCAATCAATTGGTGCTTGAGTTTTTATTTTCTTTCTTCTTCTTCTTAATTCTAAGAGAGTTTTTTATTCTAGAAAGACAAAAAGGAGTGTGAAATTATTCTTTGATAGTATACTATTGCTTAATCATCAATAAGCTTGTGTATACGATATCGATCTAGGTTCACGCGAGTTTCGATCATTAGATTGAGAACTCAAAAGTGACCGGAATAATTTTTGACATTCTTTTGATTGTTTTGTGACTAACAAAGAAAAGAAAGTTTTTTGTTTGGTCCATTCACAGGTTTGCAATTCAAAGAAAAGGGAGACCACGCTCCTAGGTGATCCACGTTCGTGCTCGGATTGAAGGTCTTGCGGATTACCATCGACGTAAGTCAATCGGATCACGCGACAAAAGGTAATTTACTTTTGTTAATGTATATGCATGTTTATTGATTAAAAGGGTTTAAGGTTCATAAAGGAAAAATTTTAAAAGTCACTAAATCGTTTTTAGTATCGCTTCCGCTGCGTGTAACACTTTTATTTATTATTTTTTCCCTACATAAAGGTATCTACAAGCTTGTCTCTTTGAATAACTTTAGCTGCCTACTTTGATTACCAACAATTTATCTTACATTTTATGGTTGCTTACATTAATATAGTAGTAAACAGAGTTCTTCACCGTAACATCAACAAAATACATCCCAAACTTTGATTATCAAACTTACATTCAACAACATAATTCTTCACCGTAACATCAACAACATAAATTTGTTTCATAGACGCTATTTTTCTCTTATTTGTTTCTCTTAACACATAACTTCTAAACAGTGATCTAGGATATATATATATATATATATATGAAACAGAATTTGTGTAAAATTAATCTACAACCTCCTCTAATTAAGTTCTAACAAAGGATATGATACTTTCGAAATTAATCTAAAACCTCTTCTAATTAAGTTCTAACAAAGGACATGATACCCTTCGAAATCAATATAAAATCTATTCAAAGTTTTAACAATAGATATGATAGCCTTCAAAATTCAATTTAAAATCTCCTCGATGAACTTGGTTTTGAAGAAAAAAGACAAAAGATAAGTTCTACACAAACCTAGTTTTGAAGAAAAAAGACAAATGCTACTGTGCTGGCGGTGAGTTCACATGACGCCGACGAGGACAAAGCTGCAGCTGGTGGGTGAGATATAGAGAGGAACGACTGATGAGTGAGTGAGCGTGAGAGATCTTATTTCAAGATTAAGGTTTTATTTTATATTTGACATTTTTGTAATTTTTGGAAGTATTAAGGGTAAAAAATATATTTTTAGTTTTGCCGAGGGTCTGGGGTGGGACAACTTTTGGTGTTTTTTGTTCCACGTTGTCCCGTCCCGTCCCGTCCCCTGTTTAAAATGCGCCAAGCATGGGACAAGAGAAAGTTGTCTCAGTTGTCTCATCCCGTCCCGCGTACCAAACACATCACTAATAAATATAAACAAATATTTATTATTATAACAATAATACTACTTTGCCCAAATCTAGTGCCCAAATGATGTCGCATTATTATAATCCATTCATTTAAATTGTATTAGATTTGCATAATTTAAATGAATGGATTAGAGTGATGCCACATCATTTAAGCAACAAATTTGGGCAAAGTAGCATTACTCTTATTATAATAACAATTATTTTATTAAAATCAAATAAATAAATGATAAATAAATATATATTTTTTTTGTTTGAAATAGATAAAGAAATATATTAAAAATTAAAAACCCAATAAAAATTTAAAGTGTTAAAATAAGTAGTTCAACTTTCAAGATCTAAAAATAAAAACCCATTAAGCAATTTAAGGAGGAGTTTTTTTTTTTTTTTTTTTTTTTTTTTTTTTTTTTTTTTTTCTATAGATTGAACAATCCTAAATTTTTCTCTGAAGACTAAATAGGGATTGAAATCTGACCCTAAATGACATGTTTTTTTTTTTTCTTTCTCACATATGAATGTACTGTCAACATATTTGTTTTTTTTTTTTAAAATAAAATTGTCTGAAAATAAGTAATTTTACATTTATAATGATATTAATTAAAAGAATTAATTTAATATGCATCATTCTTTATAAGATTTTGTATGTTCTTCTACAAACAAAGTTCAATTTAAAAAAAATAAAAAATTATAAAAAAATATAATTTTGCATATTCTATAAACAAAGTTCGAGTTATTGTCAAAAAAAAGTTCAAGTTCAATGTGCACCATAAGCCAAATAAAAAAAAAAAGTTCTTGAGTTATATATATATATATATACAGAAATTTTATTATCAGTTCGAACTGATAAAAGTTATATCAGTTCCTTACATGTGGGCCACTAGATTTAAATACTTTGACTTGGCTGTATGCACTTGTCAGTCAAAGTATTTAAATCCAGTAGCCCACATACAAGGAACTGATATAACTTTTGTCAGTTCGAACTGATAATAGAAAGACTGTATATATATATTTATATATAAATGTTCAAGTCAGTGCACACTGAAATAACTTTATCGATGTGTTGAATGTGGACAATTAGATTTACATACATTGACTCAAAATGTGTGCACTTGTCAAGACTTCTCCATAATCAGTGGTCCACATGCATTGGTACTGATGTAGTTATATAAGTGTGTATTGATATGAACGGGGCCATATATATAGGGGCAAGATCCATAGCCCCAATTTTTTACACAAGATTTGACACAATTCCATGGCCATTAGATTTGGATGATTTGGATAGTTAGGATTTAAGGATTACATAATTTATTACTGTCTTCTCTCCCTAATTAATTGCTTACACTTTTTCTTTCCTCTCTCATATTTTAATTTAATATATTAATATATTCTCTCTCTCTCTCTCTCTCTCTCTCTCTAAGCTACCATAATAACATAAAAGATAAAGAAAAATCTCTCCTTTTCTTTATTTTTATTTATTTATTTATTTATTTTATTTTTCCATTCAAGCTGAATAACAAAAAAGAATTTTAAAAAAAATCTCTCTTTTTTGTTTTGTTTACTTAACATTATCTACATGAATAATATTCATTTTGTCACAAATAGAACCATTTTTTTTTTTTCTCTTTGTTATTCAGTTTTAATGGCAAAGATGATATTGAGATGAGATAGATTAATTAGAGGGGTAAAATATATTAAATTAAAATATGAGAGAGGAAAGAGAAAGTATAAGCAATTAATTAGGGAGAGAAGACAGTAATAAATTATGTAATCCTTAAATCCTCACCATCCAAATTACCCAAATCTAATGGCCATGGAGTTGTGTCAAATTTTGTGTAAACAATTGGGGCCATGGATCCTGCCCCCCCATATATAATATATATATGTATATATATATATATATATATATATAGTGAGAGAGAGAGAGAGAGAGAGAGAGAGAGAGAGAGAGAGAGAGAGTAATTTTCCAATGAGGACTTTTACAATACACACTTTAAGTACCTTTGATGAAATTGCATGTAATCAAATGTTTTTCGATGAGATTTTTTGTATACATCCTAAAAAAATTAAAATACACATTTGGTAAAAATTTGGAAATTTTTTGGATTTGAAAACTATTTTTTCTTATATTTCCCTATTTTTAAATGTTTTATCTTCAAACAAACTGGAAAAAAATTAGTTCTTGCACCCGAAATTTTTAATTTCTTTTTCCATAAATGTATTTCAATGTTTTTACCATCCATACAAAAAATCAAATCAAGATTCAATATATTCCATGCAATTTCATCAAAGATGCTTAAAGTGTGCATTGTATAAAATCCTCATTGGAAAATTACTATATATATATATATACATACATACATACAATTTTTCTATTGTTAGTTCGTATTTATATAAAATATATCAGGACGAAGAATGTGGATCATTAGATTTACATATTTTGACTCAAAGTGTATGCACTTGTCAAAACTTATCCATAATCTATGGTCCACATTCTTCGTCCTGATATATTTTATAACAGGACGAACTGACAGTAGAAAGACTATAAATATATATATATAATTACTCTATAACATCTTCAAGTCATGGAACGTACTCGATATGATAGACAAATTTATTGAGCACTACATGAATAGTTAGATAAAAAAAATAAAGAGTTCTTATCGGGATTTGGTAGGAACTAGAGATAATAAAGAGTTTTTACCGGGATTTGGTAGGAGCTGGAGAAATTTAATTGTTCCATCCCCTGCAAATTTCAATATGAGAAGTGATTAAGGTTTTTTTTTTTTTTTTTTTTTTTTTTTTTTTTTTTTTTTTTTTTTTTTTTTTTTCTAAAACCCGTTTAAAATAAGAAATATGTTATAAGAAAGAATTCTATACCATATCAAATTAGAATAAATTTGGAAATTTATCTTCTTTGAGAGGATAGACTTAAAAGTGAATATTTTAATTGTAATCCATTTATTTGGAATTAAGTTAAAAGCCAGGATTTCTTACTTTTTATTTTAAGTTGTTTTTTTTCATATTTTTAATTTGTTTGACCACTTAAAAAAACAAACAAAACAACTTAATGAGTTCAATTCAGACCCATTAAGTTTTAAGTGGAAAAAATAAACACCCCCTAAGTGTTACAAATTTAAGTGTTCCATAAACATCTCAATCCATCACTTAATCAAAGAAACACCAAAATTAAAACAAATTCAAAGCGAAAAAAAAAAAAAAACCGAAAAACCCAGTAAACAAATCCTTTTCGGATATTCATCATCATCCAAGAAAATCAACAGAACACCAAAAGCAAAACAAACAATTTTTTTTTAAAAAAAAAAACCAATAAACAAATCTCAATGTAATATTCAATTATTCATCATTATCCAAGAAAATTAACAACACAGAAACACCACAAGCAAAACAAAATAAAACAAAAAAATAAAAAGCCCAATAAGTAAATCTCATTGCATAATTCATCATCATACAAAAAAACAACTCGAATTATTAACTAAGGACATTTTTCATTTTACATGAATAAGCTGGTCAACAGTTAAATTAGATGGAAGTCAACTGAAGGTAGAGGAGATTTATGAAATTTTGAAAAAAAAAATTATATATGTGTGCAATTATATCTAATGTCGGGGGAAATTTACACAATTTTAAAGCAGTTCTTTTACGGGTCCAAAGTTTACCCAGTCAAGATCCATAACTGACATGAAGTTATTATAATTTTTTTTTTTGATATAAATAACATTATTAAAACCAAAAGGGAAAGAAACAACTAACCTATAGAATCTTCCATGATACAGCTTTCCGAACAAGAAGGACAACCTTCTAACCAAAACCTATCATGATTGATGGTTAAAGCCATCTTCGATATATATTTTAGAGCTTGTTTGGTTAGCCTTTTGAAAAATCTCTATTTGTAAATGATCTACTTGTAGTAGATCTATTATAAATATAGTTTTTGACAAAAAATAAAATAAAATAAAATAAAATTGTAGTTGTTTGGTTGATAGATTTTTTTTTTTTTGTTTTTTTAAAGTCTGTTTGGAGAAGCTCTCCCCATGAGCTTTTACTTAGTAGAGGTTTAAACTATATTAGTTTATACTGAATTTAAAATAGACAATCTTAAAAACCTAACCAAATAACTCTAAAAAACTCAAATAGAGGTTTATAGAGCTTTTAAAAGAGTAGAAAACCCAACCAAATAAGTTCTTACTTTTTTTTTTGGAGAGAGAGAGCCCGTTGCAGTGACCTTGTGAGGAGTTTTTATATATTTTTTAAATATTCTTTTTTTTTTGTTTAAATATTCTATTAAATTAATTTTGATTTACCTTTTACCATATTACATTTCTAGTTTAATGGTCAACGGGGGGATTTAACGGGCAATGGGAAAAACTTTGAATATTTTGGCTTTTAGGGGGAATGGTTATTATTAATTATTGGAACTAGAGGTGGGTAAAGTAACAAATATGGAAAACTACAGGGGGAAAATAATAATATCCCTTAAATTTATAATAAAATTACTTTTTATCAAATCTCATCCCACACCAAACAAAATGCATGACTTTATAATCCAATCTCATGTGGTACCAAACACATCACAACACTAATTTAGTCTTATCTGATCTGATTCGGTCCAACCCAATCCCATAAAAATAATCATATCCTCACACCAAGAAAGCCTTTAAAGGGTAAATTGTAATAAGTATCCCAATATTACGTAAAATTACAGATAAAATGAACTTTTGTCAAAATTACAACTCAAAACCCTTGACCATTAGATTTAACGGTCGATGAATCAAACACTACAAAATACCCAAATTGCCCTAAGTTACCTATTTTATCGGTTATCGTTTAAAAAATTCTTAAAAACAAGTGAAAATTAAAAAAAATACAATAATAAAAAACTAAAAATAAATAAATAACAACAATAGAAACAAATTAAACACCAAAAAATAACAATACAATTTATTTTTTTTAAAAAGTCAGAAAATAATATAAAAAATTTAAAACGAATTTTTTCTTTTGTAAGTTAAACACATTAATCTCATGAGGAGATCGACCTATTAAGTCTCCTTAAATTGGAGAAGATCTGGATTTGGTTTATTTATTTTATTTTTCTCTTTTTTAGTTTTTATTTTTAATAATTATTAATTTCAAATTTTTATATTGTTATTATCTGATTTTTATTTTTTTATTGTTGTTATATATATATATATATAATTTCACTTGTTTGTAAGAATAATTTATAAAGAAGTAACTTAGGGGCAATTTCGATATTTTATGTAGTGTTTGACCGGTCAACAATTAAATCTAATCGTCAATTAGGTCAAGGGTACTGATTGTAAATATTATAAAAAAAATCATTTTATCTGAAATCTCAGCTAAATATGAGGGACTCTTATTGAAATATACCGTCATTTAAATTAGTTATTACACTGAAGTCTGAACAAGCTTGAAAGTGACCTTGTCCTGTTGTCCGCAATCTGTTATTGAATGATATCTGACGAGACCCCACCGCTCGTATCAAAAACAGAATAGAAATGCCCATATCTAGGAGTACAGACGTGGTACTCTCTCAATTCATTTTCCTGCCACCTATGATTTTAATTGACTCGAGAAAATATCAAATGCTACGGTTTTAGAATAGTATTAGTAAACCCTTCAACTAAAATAGAATTATTAATAAAATATTAAACATGATTGGTTGAAGAAAAATATATAATTTAAAAACAGTTTTTGATTGGGTGGTTATGCTGAGACCGTCCCGTAAAAAATAAAATCTCAATGCCGCTTCGAGACCCAACATAACCGCCTTTAAAGAGATCTAAAAAAATAAACAAGACACAGCTACTCACTTCCAAGTTCCAAGTGCAAATCTCGTGATGGACTTACCACAGCCACCGCCACCGCCGCAGGCCGCCGCCAACAAGCTCCGGATCATGGTCAGCTACGGCGGACGCATTGCCCCCGTCCCCTACAAACTGAAGTCCCTCTTCTACGCAGGCGGCGAAACCCGCATAATTTCCGTTCCCGCCTTCATCGCCGCCACCTTCTCCACGTTCTCATCCCACATCGCTACCGTGCTTCAGGTGGGTTACCCTTTCTCTCTCAAGTACCAGCTCCCTCCCCACGACCTTGACTCGCTGATCTCTCTCTCCACCGAGGAGGACCTCTTCATCTTCCTCGAAGAGCTCGAACGTTTCTCATCTTCTCCTTCTCCTGCTCCTGCCCGCATAAGATTGTTCCTCTTCCCCATAAAGCAACAGCAGGGTGGGGACCACGAGTTGGCGGTGAGTGGGATTGGGACTGAGTTGACTCAGATCGGGTTGACTCATCCTAAGACAGAGAGTTGGTTCGTGGACGCGTTGAAGAGTGCGAAGATGATGCAGCAGAAGCGAGAGATGGGTAGTTTTGGTGGGGAGGGTGGTCAAAGTGAGGGTCTTTGTGGACAAGAGTCTATGATGTTGGAAACGACGTCGTCTTTTAGCTCTTCTTCGTCTTCGGTTTCCTTGTCCAATGTGCCACCGATTAAGGCTGGTGGTGATGAGACTATGATTCACTATCAAGACAACAAAACCACGATGCCTTCAATTGAGTCAACTACATGGTATTTATATATTAGTTTTCATATGATTTTGTTTTTGTTGATGAGATAATGAATTAGACGGTCCTCTCTAGTCACGTCGGTCACCGGTTGGAATTAGTGTAAAATTTCTTTGCACTAGTTCTAACTTCTAACCGGATGGAAGATGAAAAATTCTAGACCTGACTAGAGAATTATTCATGAATTAGATACATCATATATGTGAGAAAAAATTGAAACTTGTGTGAGGCAATAGATTGGTTGGTCTAAAAGTGTTTGTGCTTTGTCATAATTTGAAATATATATAGTTTTTTTTACAGCTAGAAGCTCAATGTTGTGTAATTGTATTGATTGTGTTTAGTTTCTTTTTACAGTGATATTGGTATCATGGCTAGTCCAGTTTCTTACACGCAGACTGTAACTTACCAAGACCCCGTTATTCCTGTTGTCGCCATGGAAAACAAGGTTTCTTTGAATCCTATTGAATTATCAGATACTAAGATCTCTGATCTCGTCCCACCAGGGTTACCGATGCATAAGACAGTTCAGGTTGCTGGACCTGGGTATCCGTTGTCTACACAATTGGATCAACTTCAGCAACAATCATTGCAATTCGTTCAGATGAGTAATCCTATGAGTGTGTTGCCGGTTACATCTTACTATCCTACACATAATATGATGCCGCCTCACCAGCCTCTCCAATATCTCCCTAATCAGCCATACCCGGCTTATGCTGTACCAGTTGGGCAGGCCCAAGCTTACAATGCATCTCCTCAATATTGTTCCAAGGAAACTATGCCGGTTGTACCTGGCCGGCCTCCACTGCTTCCAAATACCCCAGAGATTGCATACAGGGAAGTCGCCGCAGTTCCACCTATACCTGGATTTGTGTCACAAGCTTATAGAACCACCCCTGTTGCAAATTCACCAGTCCATATGCTTTATAATGAAATTAAGCAACAAGATGTGGTTGTTCCCCAAATGCATAACCAACCTTTGCCAATTGGTGTTACTTCCGGGGAAACTGCTAATTATAGCAACGAACATGATGATGAAGCTGCACGGGCCCAAATATACAAATCTCAGCCTCCACCACCACCAACTACATTGCCTTCTCACTACCAAACCATGACCAATGCCAGAACAGTATTGTTGTCGTAGGCTTTGGTGCAGTGTCATATGAACAATATAAATCAGCAGATTAAAGCTTTACAGCCACAGTGATTCTGTTATCTGAGAAAAAAACAATTTTGGTAGAGGTGTCGTGGTAACTCCAAACTTTTCTATGTTTTCCTATTTCTGTGTTCTTATGTATTATTGTCTGCATGAGACAGAAGAGAATTTGTCCTCCACCTATTTTTCCGTCTTTCTTTGTCATGTTATTTGATTTGAGTGTTTTGAGATTATATCAATCAAGTTTAATAAGATGTGTGCTTTAAGTTCAGTGCATCGTTTTTAGATAATACACATATATACTTGTTAGGTGGTTTTTGATGATGATTAATGTTTGGTGCTGAACAAAATTCAATCCTACTACTTGCATGGGATGACCTGTTTTGTGATTTGAGTGTTTGATTCAAGCCCTGAAGTTTTGTCGATCTTTTTTTTTATTGCGTAAGTAATTAATTTTCCCTTGATCTGGAATCCGGAATGTGCTTATGCAAATTGGTCTGTTCTAAAACAATAAAACATTGCACCTGATGAGCAATGTTTTATATGAAGTTGTGATTCTATTTGATCCTTTCCATTTCTCCTTTGGCTTTATTTTAGCCTCTTTAAGTTAACGTTTGTTAAATAGTGATTCTGTTGGTCAGACACAGATGGACCAAGTTTGATGAGAAATTGACTGAATATAGACTTTTTAACTATAAATCATTCATGCTGTTCTTTGATGGAGTATCTCACAGCTGTTTTATTAACTGTCTTAGTCTCACTTTCCAGGCTCACTCTTGATCTGTTTCTGTCTTCTATTGAGTCTTTAAACTTATTGCTGTTATATTGCCCCCAAGAAATCATCTTCAATAAATAGTGTTCTACTTCCCTACTGCAAGTAAGGATTGCTGAACATAAATTCGTACATTGATCAACTATTTCATGGTCATGTGTATTCGTCTGCTGACATTCTTCAACAGCTCTATAATTATCATGATCATCATCACTTGAAGCCATCTGCTGATTTTCTGCTTCAGATATTGGCTCTCAGTTTACATTCAAGTGCCATTTTATGTTCGATAAGCATGAAATATGAAGATTTAAGACTAACTGCCCAACATGTGTTTTACAAAGCACCTTTTAGACTCACCAAGCTGAACATCATTATCTTCTTTAAGATTCTGTGTATCTAGCTATTCAATTTGGGGGTTTTCTTATAATCATTGTCAACATGATGAAAGTAGGGATGTCATATGGATCAGATCTGGATCCAAAAATTTCAATCCAATAGGACTTTTGGATTGAATCAGATCAGATCTATATAGGTTTCAGATTGGACTTAAATGGTTTTTTTTAAGAGTTCAAATTCGGTCCATTTATCCGATTATAATTGGATTGGATTGGATCCAAAATAAAAATATTTAATTTTATCTTTGAATTATTACTTTTTAATTTTACTATTGCTTGGATCAGATCGGATCCAATCACTAAGGACTCCTTTACTATGAAAGGGAATTAAGTTCCATAGGGAAAGGAATCAGAAAAGGGAACTTGATTCCTTAGGTGGGAGGAGGAGGGAATTAAGTTTCTTGCTAGTAGGAACTTAATTCCTTATTGGGAAGGGAATCATAAAAAGGAACTTGATTCCTTAATGGGAGGAGGGTAATTCCTAGTTTGTGTGGTGTTAAACACTCGGACCTAAAATCTTAAGCTGATAGGAAAGCAGCCCAACAATAGTATTTAAGTACTCTAACACACCCTCTCACGTGCAACACTAATAGGCTTGCCACGTGGCTCGAGCCCAAATACAAACACACAACAAATTCAAATAATCACGTGGGGGGGCTCGAACAAAGGACTCCTAGGACAACTTTACTTTGATACCATGTTAGTAACCATTAGACCTAAAAGCTTAAGCTTAAGTTGATAGGAAAGGATCCAACAATAGTATTTAAGCACTCTAACATGATCCACTTAATTTGATTTCTCATTCCCTCGTTAGGAATCCTGATTAATAAACGTTCCCTAAATCCTAAAGATCCATGATAAATCTGGATCCTTAAATAAGCGACTTAGATCCAATCGGACATGTAGATTTTTTTGTATCGTATTGGATCAGGTCCAAACTGTAGGGAATCAGATCTGGATCGGACTGGATGCAATATGAGCTAGTAGGACAGCCCTACTAGAGAAACTGTCAGAATCTGAAATTTTAAGCCATCTATGATTAGGGAATATTTTGCTAGTTTTGCTTCTTTGCAATTGGGGTTATTGGATTAGCATTTGTGTTAGTTCTTCTTCTTGGCTTGCCTCCAAGACACTGCAATTGTGTTAATAACTTATTATCTTATGATGAAGGATTTTATTTCCATAAGATTCCATTACAATATGCATACTAAAGATGTGACCGATACACTTCATAGGAAAGTATTTTGGCTTGAAGTTCTTTCTTTTGTTTGGTCTCCTTTCTATGATGAACTTTGAAATTTATTTAGGTGACAAGGTGATGATGCATTTGAATATTAGGCTTCTACTGCTTGATCTTAGTTTGTACTATTCCTATGTAATGAAGGTTTTAATGCAATTCTTTATGAGAGTCACGAGAGCGATTACACAACATGCATTTTCCAGGTTATATATTGTTGTTGGTTTTACATATAAGCTTAAAATTTTGGGTTTAGCTTTAATCTAGTTTTTTTGGCCACCGGTCTTATGTTTGATTCCTGATGTTTGCATTCTGCATTTGATTTTGAGCAGACCATGTGCAAATTCTAACTTTTGAAGCAGTTAGAGTTATGATTTAATTGAAGTAGTTGTTTAAACTTGCATTATTCAAGAAATTTAATTGAAGTTGTTTGTTTGACTGATGATCTCTTGATGCTTCATTAACTACTGCCATTAACAGAAATGCTAACCAGTAATTAGGCTAGAGCATTATAATTGACACATGGTAACTTTTATTTGTGTGAGAAATATTGAACACATTCACATAAGCTTAAAAAATTCATACATGGTAACTTTTCAGAGCATTTTGAAGCACAATCCAACTTCCACTTCATGATTAACCATTCTTTGTTTGGTTGTGCCTTTTCTCTCAGATGTTATTTATGTAGCAAGGTTCTCTTCTTCACCTAACATGAACTGCTGCTTAGTTGATGACGTAATTCTGTCCAAACTATCACAGACATACTTCATAGAAGGTCTCTTATCAGGGCTCTTGTGGGTGCAGACGAGGGCGATTCCCAGAACAGCAACTATTTCATCTTCCCTGTCTGCATCATTAGCTAAGAAGGGGTCGAAGACATCAGTTACCGCCTTTTTATCCTCGAGGATGAGCTGAATCCATTGGACAAGATCCATTTCCAATGAACCTATCTGAATTACCGGGAACTTCCCAGAGATAATCTCGAGTAAAATCACCCCGTATGAGTACACATCCCACTTCTGTGTTGGCTTTCTGATTTTTGAGGCTTCAGGAGCTTGATAACAAGACCTGGTCATGGTTGTGTTTATTGGTGTAAACTCATATGGAGAACTCTGCTGTGGTGTTCCATTTGTCATTTGCTCCCATTGGATTGTCTGTGATTCTTCGGCAATATCAGCAAGGCGTCCAAGTCCAAAATCAGAGATATGAGCCTCCATCCTCTCTCCAAGCAGAATATTGCTAGGCCTCAAATCTCCATGGACATATCTTCTGGGACTGAATTCATGCAGAAAAGCCAAGCCTTTTGCTATTCCTTTTATGATTCTCAGACGAATTTGCCAAGAAGGAGGTCTGAAGTATATCATTCCAGATTGTCCTGGTCAAGTTTGAAGAATGGGAACCGTTAGTGTATTTAAAACGTGTGATTTTCATGGGAGGCCTTTAACAAGAATAACAGACAGGAAAAGCAAAGAGGACATAATCAAGAAGATAGTTGCTAGTCTAAGGGGAAAAAATCTACCATGAATTGCAGTGGCAAGATCACCGTTGGGTATGTAATCATAGATGAGCAGCTTCTCATCAACGGACCAGAAGTAAGCTCGGAGACTGACGATATTTGGATGCCTAATCTTTGCAATGGCTTCAACTTCAGTTTGAAATTCCTTGAACCTTTGTGATCCCCCTTGTCCCAATCTTCTGACTGCCATCGCTGGCCCGTTATTGAGAACAACTTTATACACAATTCCTATTCTACTCTTACCCAGAAGAAAAGCTGATGCTTTCAGAAGCTGCTCAAGATCAAACTCAACCTGCAAGTCTAACGGCACAAAGTCATATTGCTCCGAATTTTCTGATAGAGTTTCTACATCTTTTCTGGTGAAGCAGAAGATTTCCTTTCTAATCATCAGTTTTTCTTCGAAACGAAAACCACCAACATTTTCACCCCAATTACAAGCACAAGCCTTCTTGTGCCGATAATGGAGCAACAATCCAACGATGCATATCCCCATCACCATGGCAATGACAACAACGGCAATCACGGGACTAAAGTGATGGACTTTCCGACTTTTGACTGAATTCGGAGATGGATCAGACGGAAAGGGTTTTAAGTATGAAGAACATGATATTTTCAAAGGAGGTCCACAGAGGGAAGGGTTTTCTATGAAAGCAGTTGGTCCTAAACTCAGCATACCAGCATTTTGGGGTATTGGGCCACTAAAATTGTTATGACTAAGATCTATATAGACTCTCTCTGCAATTTTTCCTAGGCTTGCTGGAATTGGACCATTGAAGAGATTGTGAGACAAATCAAGAACATCTTTCAAGTTTGGTAAGCTGCCAAAGTTTTCAGGGATCAAACCGGTTAGGTTGTTGAAGGAAAGGTTGATTTTTTGAAGGGTTATTAAATTTGTTCCAAAACTATCTGGGAGAGAGCTGTTGAAACTGTTTTGATTGAGGAGCAGCTTCTTTAGTCTCTTGCATTGGACTATAGACGAAGGTATTGAACCACGGAACGAATTCCTGGAAAGATCTAAAACTTGCAGGTACTTAAGGTTTCCTATCTGAGTAGGAACAGGTCCGGAAAACGCATTTCCTGAAAGGACCAAACTTTGTAGATTCAGTGCACCAAAGAGCTCGATTGGTAAATTCCCAGAAAAGTTGTTATTCTTGAGATTAAGCCGGCGAATCTCAGAGAGCTTTCCAATAGCTGGATGAAGAAATCCTGAAAGCTTCTTGTTTGGAATGCTGAGGGCATTAACTTTTAAATCTCTGCATGTAACTCCATCCCATGCACACGGGTTCTCGTCGGAGCTCTTCCAATTGTTTAGATTGTCTTGTGTGACTTGTTGAAAAGACAGAAGAGCAAGTCCTTCATCATTTAGACAACCCACAAGAGCAATATAGTTGGAGATGAGGAAAACCAATGAAAGAAATGGGGAAACCATCTCTACCGGAAAAAAAAAAAAAAAAAAAGCAGCTTTTTTTGGAAGTGAATTAATCAAAAGCTATAACATGGGATTTGTGGGGATGATCAGTTTATTCTCTGCTAAGCAAACTTTTGACACATATATTGAAGGAAGCTATGGGGGATTTGGACAGAAATGAAGTGGGTTGTGATGCGTATGTAAAAGCAGCCAATTTATTAGTTAAAGATGAGTGCTTTGTGGGACAAACAGCTCATGCAATTGCAAGGTTTGAAAAAGCTTTCTTTTTGTCATTTTTCTGGTCCCAAAGAAATAATATAAACACTGCCCTTATCTTTCCAATGATGACCTTTCTTCACATTTGCTTTCATCAAACGCAAACTCAAGTTTTAAACACTTCATTATACCAGACTTTTCTGTCTTACTGTATATAAACAAAGTCATCATTATTCATTACTCATCTAAAATAAATCTTAATGTTTTCTAGTGTTTTTCAAATATGATAATTATTTATTAGTTGTTGTGTTTTCAATCATTAGATGTATCTAATGTTCTAAAATGATAGCTGTGTGTAGAACAAATCTGGTCATGATAAACAAAACAAAACAAAAAAAGTAGGATGTTATTGACTTGATAGTTGGCAGAATAGTGTGAAATGTCATGAGTTGTGCCTTGAAATTTGATTGTAGCGCAAATTATGGCAATAATGGATGCATAAAGATGGCGCTGATATTGGACTAGTTTGGACAGTTTGACAATGAATTTAAGCAGAAGCAGCAATGAACAACAAATTGACCTTTCATGATTTGTGGTCCAATACAGGCCTTGACTTTTGACTCTTGAGCTAAATCCGAAAAGACTGCTCTTTAATTTTATTTTATTTTTCTTTTGGTTTAATTTTTCCTATGAATTGCAATATTTGCACTCCTGTTAGAATAGTTTTGGACTGAATTTGGCTTACGGTTGATAATTCCTGATTAGTGAACACGTTCCAGAAGTATAGCGAAGTTCTAGAAGAAAATCGGGTAATGCTATACAATCCTAAAAATCAACTCAAAATTCAATTCAAATGGTGTGTCAAGTGAATTGTCATCACTACACAATTTATGCGATGATGTGGTTAATGGATAAACAATATCATTTGGGTTGGTTTTTGAGATAATTTTTTGGGTTTTATAACATTAGTGTAAAAGATTATCTAGTAAGTGATTTTTAAAAAACATGGGTTTCCCTTGCAAATGTTGTTTTCGTGATTACCAAAACTAATATTAAACTACGTTATTTTTACGTTCAAGTTTGTGTTAAAATATTTGTCATTAATTTATAGGACTTCTATTTTGTTTAGGAATTAATTAGCTTAATTATAGTATTTCATGTTTATTTCATAGTTGTATTTCTCTATCTGTTTTGATTAAGGAATCAATTAGCTTAATTATAGGATTTCCTGATTCTTTCCTAGTTGTATTTCTTCTATAAATTACCTCCTATACAGAGAAGAATAATAACAAAATATGGCAAATCCAAATGTTGTAGGAGAAATACAACTAGGAAAGAATCAGGAAATCCTATAATTAGCTAATTGATTCCTTAATCAAAATAGATAAAGAAATACAACTAGGAAAGAAACAGGAAATCCTATAATTAAGTTAATTTATTCCTAAACAAAATAGAAGTCCTATACATTAATGACAAATATTCTAACCCCTCACCCTCCCACAAGTTGGTGCATAGATGTCACTCATGCCTAACTTGATAATTAAGTCATGTAAGCTCCTTCAAAAGGATATCTGCAAGCTGGTCTTTATTTGTAGGTGGTACCGGCGGTCGAAAATAGAAGGGTTGGCTGTGAGGTTTATTGGAAACAAGAAAAGTTGAAAACCAGGCAATAGTCTTGTTAGCAACTTATAGTAGTAGTAAAACAGGCAGTAGTCCTGTTTAGTAGTAGAAAAGTTGAAAACAGGCAATAGTCATGTTTAATAGTAGAAAAGTTGAGAACAAGTAATAGTCTTGTTAGCAACTTATAGAAGTAGTAAAGGAAGAAAAAGAAAAAAGATGACCGAACGCGCTTGGAGCCCAGATAATAGTAGGCAACCCGTTGGAAGTAGAAGGTGTTGATGTAAAAAAGGCAGTCTCGGTCTTTGGAGATCCCATAGAAAATTCCTTTTTAGTGGGATGTGACATAGTAGAGATAGCAGCGGAAGCAAAAGAACAATAACTCCAACAGCCGGAACAGTAAATCCGGTAGAAGGAGGGCCGGATGTCGGAGAAGTAGAACGGTAGTACCTTTTTTCCTCACTATTGGCACCATTGCTGCTAGCTACAGGCAGTGAGATTCAGAGAAAAAAAAAATTGATTTAGACACTGATACCATGAACAAATTCATATTTTTGTTATTATTCTTCTCTGTATATGAGGTAATTTATAGGAGAAATATAACTAGGAAATAAACAGAAAATCCTATAATTAAGTTAATTGATTCCTAAACAAAATAGAAGTCATATACATTAATGACAAATATTCTAACGGTTTGGACTTCACAAGAAATACTACTGATAACGAAAGTTCAGTTGGTAGATGGACAAGCTGAGTTTAAGGTTTGGGTAAATGACTTCCAGGTCAGCGGCTCGAATCCTACCGATAACGAAAGCTTTCAAAAAAATACCTGGTCCGCAATTAATAGATATTGTGAAAAAAATAAATAAATAAAATTAAAGGTTTGGACTTCACAAAATAGTTGACTTCACACCATGACATGTAACTGTGCAACTTCATAGACACAAAAATTACATTACACATAGACTATTGCATTTTATATGATTGACAATACTGTCTCGTCCAAATTTTATATCAAAAAACTTGTAAGTGATTTGTATATATCATGCAAATTATGAGATAACTTGTTGAGTTCACTCAATTCGACAAGTTATTTGAATATGAATTTTGATCAAAATATTTAGAACTACTGTACCACTCAAATCGATACAGGCAACTTTGTTAAGTGTAGTCACCGGTAGAAATTGCACTAGTTTAGTGTTTAATTGTCTAACCATGAGTGGAGAAGAAGATTGATTTGTTGTCTCATCATGTGTTTGCTATATTATCTTTGCTTTCATGGAATCACTTTCAACATCTGCATTTATGTCAACATGGTTTTTTGCCACTAAATTGTTAATTAAAAAACACAATTCTATATGTGGTCGAGGGCAATAATCCCACGGTAACCACAACTCTTAACGAAGTTGAGGTCCCAAGTTTGAATCCCCCTTCTTTTAAGAAAATACACGATTCTTTACTCATTTACATGATTGCCTCGCACGCGCACATTTGTGAGTAAGTCACAAGAGTTGCAACATTCCAATATGTGCAAGTTTGGAATAATGCAACTTGAAAGACAAGCAGTTATTTGTAGCACAACCAATTCTTAATGAAACATCTTTCATTATCTGATCACACTTCTAAGGAACTTATGAATATGAGTGTGTATATGCCGTAACAATCTTCGGACAGTTTACGGGTTGTTGTTGTTGTCTATACTCTTGCCACTGAAGAGCTTGACAAAATTTGGCACCACCTTTGTTTTTTTCTTGATGGTGATGGAACCCGAACGAGCCATCCTAGTCGATGGAGAGGCAGACTTTCGAAACTTTGCTTGTCTTGAAGGAGTCAAATTGGCACTGCTGCCTCTAGTATATTTTCTAGTTGGTCCTGGCTGCAAGTTCTCTGCTTCTTCTGTGTTTTTCTCGGGCTTGTGTCTCCATTTCCTCAACTCTCCTGCATTTCTCTTCGCGGAAAGTGATCTCTGTGTTCTAAACGTCTCTTTCTCTTCTTCCACCCTTGTCTCCCTGATTTCCTTGTGAGCTATTTCAATTCTCATCAGTATTTCCTTTTCACTGGCCTTTAATGCTTCAATCCATGCCTGAGAAGCCGCAACCTTCTTATCTGCAATCTCTTCAGCCCCACCAGCACGGCCAGTCAAATATTCGTATTCAAACTTGGAAATGGTAATCAAAGAACTATGTTGTGAAGCAGAAGCTCTTGTCTGCATAGTATTCTCAATAAGAGATTTCAGATTCTCAAGAGCTAAAGCTTCTGATGATTTAATAGCATTTAGCTCTTGCATTGCAGCCTGCAACTTTTCCTCAGTTGAATCAATTTCAGTCTCAGTTTTCTGAATTTCCGCCTTGATGGCTGCAGTTTCTTCAACAACAAGCTCCTTCTCTTTCTTCGCTGCCTCCGCTTCTGTCTTTAACTGTTCAAGAGTGAGAGATAGATTGCTTGCAATTTCTGTAGCCCTTTCTTCAACTGCAGTCACTGCTTCCAACTTGGATTTTGCTCTAAGTAGTTTGGAATTGAGACTTTGAACAATTAAATCTGACTTCTCTTCGGCTTTCCTAAACCGAGCAGTTTCTTCTCTGACATGCTTGAGCTCATTCCTTATGACATCCATTGAAGCCATGAACTGAAAACCTTCTTCTTTGATTGAAGCCAATTCTACCTTTGCTGCCTCTAATTCTTCCGTGATTGACTGTAACAAAGGCAAACCTTCCAATTCGTCTACACTATGAAAATTGCCTTGTGTGTGCTTAAAGCTATCATTGCTTTGTACACTTTTGTGCATTTCTTTAACATTCTTTAGCTCATTCTTTATCACATTAATATCAAACAGTGTGACTGCTAGTTTGTTTTCGAGCTCTTTAGCGTGATCAATCTCTTCACTTGTTTCCTTGATTTTATCCTTTTTCCCCTCCACTGCAAATGAGAATTCACTAGCTGCTTTTTCCCTTTGAGCTTCAATTTCTGCGTATTCTTTCAAGGCCTCAAATCGTGCCAACTCAACCAACAGTTGTTCTTCATTGGTCTCATCAATCTCCTTCCTAAGCGCTTCCACATTGCTCGAATTAGACCTAATTTTCGACTTCAAAGTCTCAACCTCCTTTTCTGCCCGCAACTTCTCTTCCAAAACAGAAGCCATATCAAGCTTAAGTTTACTCAATTCCCTTTTCACAAACTCCAACTCTTGCATCACTTCTGAGTACTGTAAACTCTGTCCACTCCCCGCCGCCATCATTTTTTCTTCATGCTTACCTGAACTCTGTAACGTCTCAATGTCACTCATCTTCACTTTCACCTTAGTATTCGATTCCTCAATCAGAGAACCAAGATCTTTAACCGTCTTCCTTGCGTTAGAAAGCTCGGATTCTGCTTGAAGTTTTGCCAACTCTGCAGTCCTCCTACTCTCTTTGTATCTACTAATATCCTTCCTTGCCCTATGAAGTTTTCTAGCTCTTGAAGAGGACTTTTCAAAAATTATAAACAACCATAGACACAAATCAACATAATTGAATTCTGGACAAAAGAAATCTGTGTAATTTGGTTCTTAACATGGTAAAATAAATTATTAGTAATAAATAAAAGGGTTGATTAGATTATACCTCAGGCAAGTCCATTTTGGAATTGTTGTGTGCATCACTACCATCATAAATTCTCGCTCCATACATATTAATGGCTGCTTTCACAGACCCACTTCTTCTTTTATAATCAAATTCTCCTCCTCTATCCATATCTATCCTATTGTTTCACACTCAAAGTTAGCAAATTTTTTCTATCTCTTTCTCTTCCAAGAAAATGAAAAAATATACATATATGTGCATTCAAGAAGAAAATCCCAGTAAAGATTTTAAACTAAAACCAGCACCTGGGTGTGATTGTGATTCTATATAACAGTATATATACAGAGATATAGACGAAAGCATGAAAGAGAGAGATTGACATACCTTGAAATTGTTGTAGAGGTAGAGAAATGGTGGTGTTGAAAATATGCTCTGCAGAGAGTTCGTTAACAACAATAGCAAGATAAAGTATAAAAAAAATAAAAGAGAGAACGGCAGAAGAAGCAAGAGAGACAGAGAGAGAGAGAGTTTGAAGTTCAAGTTACAGTATTATGATGACTGGCTCATATTGGAAGTGTCGCTACCAATATTCTTTGGATCTTTTAGTATCTTAGCCTCTGAATTAGCCATTCTTAGAATTATTTCTGTGGGAATTGCTAGGCACACGATAACCAACTATGTAACTTTGACACATCCTAAAACATGGATACTAAACTATCCATATGGGTATAGAATGTGACCCGGTGGTAAAGAGGTTTATTCGGTCTGAAAACGTGACAGATTCGAGTCGCCATCCCCAGATCATATATATATATATATATAATATCATTCGGTCCGTTTAACATGATCAAGTCATCAATTATGATGATCTTCAGAGGAAAAAATTGGTGACATTATAAATAAGCACGTCATCTGTATAGTAATTAGTATCTCTAGGTGATAAAACACTTGACTCTACATAAAATAATCTATAAATAACTTAAAAATACATTTTCATGTATACCATCGTCCAACATGGCTTGTCGATGGTAAGAGAACTCGTTTGATTTAACAATATTCCAAATCACCAATCAACTAACCAAAACTCTTAACACAAATTATAAAAAATCAATCTATATGAATTGAAGCCAAGCATCTATTGGATCAATTAGAATATCACTCCGAACAGGTGTATTAATAGCCAAAATTTTGTTTATTAGTGATAAATCCTAAAGCAAATGAAACATTATATAATGTAAAAAATTGGGTGTATTTAGTTAAATTGAGTACTGTAAAAATCAAAGGCAAACATTGTTGCGAAACGACAAAGGCAGATGCAAAATCGATTTTTGTCCTGGTTGTGAAAAGAAAAACGACAGTATTTTTTCTTTGTTTTGCGGGTCACGAGGGAGTTGACATAGTCACACACATCCAATTGCCTGTAACCAGCCACGTGTTTGATGGTGATCCACGCAAAAGGAAAATAAAAAGGAGAAATTGCACAAAGATCCCATCTTCAGCTGCAACTTTTATTAAAATTGCATATACTTCCCCTGTTTTTTTGTTGATTAAGTGTTAATTGACAGTTTGACTAACCATAAAATTTAAAATGTCTAAATTACCCTGAATTAATTATTTAATTATAATAATTATTATTTTTGAGATTTTATTATAATGAAATTAATTAACTAACATTTTTTTATTTAATAAAAAACATTTTTTTTAAGAAAAATAAAATATCTTTTCCATGGGAGGACCGTACAGACTAGAGTCAGATTAATGGAAAATTGAAATGAAGTATGTACAAGTCTTTTAATATATATTTTTTTAAATGATAAAAACAAGAACCGTCAATTAACTAAAAAAAATTGTTAGTTAATTAATTTTAGTATACTGCAATCTCAAAAATAATAATAATTATAATAAAATAATTAATTTAGGGGTAATTTAGACATTTTAAATTTTATGGTTAGTTAAACTGTCAGTAAACACTTAGTCAACGAAAAGCAGGGGAAGTATGTACAATTTTGACAAAAGTTGCAGCTGGGTGCAATATTGATTAAACTCATGGGTGTTTGTGCAATTTTCCTAAATAAAAAAATAGCACGCCCATATGCATTTGGGCAAATTGCACAAATAAATCCTGATTTTAGGTGTAATTTCACGTATATACAATCTATGCCTGATATGGCACAAAACACCCCTACCGTTAGTGGACTAGATTTTTGACGCGAAATGACTGAAATACCTCCGGTTATTATTTTATCTTTAATTTTATCATTTTCAAATTAATATTTAAAAGTTTACAAAAACAAAAATTAATATTTAAAATAATAAATTACATAATAAAGAAACAAATTAGGGGAAAAAAAATTCAAAACTATCACTAGAAACATTAATAATTTGTTTTTAACTACGTACAAAAATTTAATTGTTTATACACGTTTTTATATAATTACCAAAATATCCTCATATATAAAACACTTCTCAAACCCTCTTTTCTTTTCTCTCTCCTATATTCTCCCTCGTTTCCCTTTTATCTCACATCGACAGTGCTTTCACTAGAGCGTTGCCCGACGAAGGTGCTATCGGACCAATCCTACCTACGCATGGTGATGTCATCACATGTGACACCATCATGCGCTTTGCTTGGTCACTGCCAGGGACAGAGCCAGGAATTTCATTTAGGGGGCACCATTAAATGCTAATAAAAATAAATATCTATTTTGAACAATTTAAAGTGCATTAATCGAAAATGAAAAATCCCAAGTTTACAAAGGGTATACACCAAGCTAAACAAAAAATTTGACTAAACAAAAAGTTGGAATAAATAGATCCATATAATTCTTCAAACATATTACAACTGTCAATAACATGGTTTTTTCTTTTGAAAATGTTGCATGACAATGTGATTATCAATGCCATCAGATATGTCATTTTCTATATAAACAACCAAATTATCATTCATCCATTGATCTCCCATCATGTTGCGCAGTCGAGTTTTTATAATATTCACAGCTAAAAATAATCTCTCAATAGTAGTAGTAGCAACCGGTAGAATCAATGCGAATGCCAAAAGTAAGTAAACCAATGGAAATGCTTTGTCTTTTTTTTTGGGCAACCATCATTTTTACAAGTTCAGTAATTCCATTCAATTTTTAAAACTCAACACTAGAGCACATATCCATAATATAAGTCTCAAGTTGAAGATCTGTAAGAGAAAAATCATTTGGGTAAAACTGAGTAAGGTGTATCAATGTTTTCTTATCAAAAGCAGAAAAGGATTCACTTGGACTTAAACATGCCAAACAAAAAAACAACTCATTTGACTAATTGAAACGACTATTTAGCTCTTGAAGTTGCATATCTAAAATAGTATAAAATAGTTCCACTTGATAATGATGCAAATTTGTGATTTCTTGAGCTTTAGGCCTCTTTCACCTTCGAGCTACAAACATATCATCCATGTTAGGCATTTCAGTATTATATTTGAGACAAATAGCGGATACTTGGTTAAGTAAAGAATCCCATCCACTCTCCCTCATAATTTGTAACCGATGCTTACATAAACCAACCGACTTCATAGCATTTACTATATCTTGATTTTTCTCTACAAGGCTTGAGATAATTCATTTGTAATTCCAAGTACATCTTTCATCAAATGTAAGCAAAAGATAAAATTAAATGATTGCATCAACTCTACTAGATTGTTTGTTTCACATCTTTGCTTAGAAGTTGATCCATCATCTGCAATTATCTCAAGTACATCAATTAAAGATGGAAACATAGTGATTATGTTTATTAAAGCACCATAATGTAAACCCTATCGTGTATCACCAGAACGTTTCAAATTAATCTCTTCATTGAGACCTCCCCTATTTGAAAGTTCACCACTTTTGAGTGCTTTAAAAACTACCATGGCTTGCTTCTCCCGAAAAACATCATGACGTTTAGCTGAAACTCCAACAATATTCACTACATTGGCAACTATGTTGGTGGGAATGAAATTGGTGGACTGTCACAAACGATACATCGGACTTCCTTGTTTCTCAGGTAGAAATAAAAGGAATTTGTTTGCAGACATTATCGACAGAGTCTGGCATATAATCAAAGGGTGGGGTAAGAAGATGTTGTCCGTTAGAGGAAAAGAAATCTTAATAAAAGCAGTTGTTCAAGCTATTCCATCGTATACTATAAGTATATTTAGATTGCCAAGAAGCCTAGTTGACGAAATTCAAAGACTCACAACTAGATTTTGGTGGGGCGAATATGAAAAGAATCGTAAGATGCATTGGTGTAAATGGCAACAGTTGTGTAGACCGAAATCAGAGGTATGGCTTGGTTTTAATGACTTGGGGATTTTCAATAGAGCATTACTTGCTAAACAATGCTGGTGGATTGCTAAGAATCCCAACTCACTTGCCATGAAAGTCCTGAGAGGATGCTATTTCAATAATGAAGATTTCTTGGAGGTTCCTGTCTTAAAAAAGGGCACTTATGTGTGGAATAGTTTGATGTGGGGAAAAGCGATCCTGGATGAAGGTATGAGATGGAGAGTGGGCAACGGGAAGAAAATTCGGGTCTATGGTGATAGGTGGATTCCGAGAGACAATGTTTCGTTCATTATATCACCTTAATATCTTGACAGAAATAGCACTGTGGACCAATTGTTGTCCACTGCTAGTGAATAGGACATACATAAGCTAAAACAGAATTTTTTATAGTTTGATGTGGATAGAATTTTGCAAATACTGACTAATATAGGAGATATGGAGGACAAGAGGGTTTGGCGTTATGATAAGAGTGGGGTGTTTACAGTCAAAAGTGGGTATTGGGTTAGTAGGAAATTGTGTGCTGAACATGACCAATCTAACTCTAGCGAAATGAATGAGTGGTGGAAGATGATGTGGAAAATAGAAATCCCACTGAAAATCAAAATATTCATTTGGAAAGCATGTTATGATTGGATACCAACAAGAGGAAATTTGGGAAGAATGGGTATCAATTGTGATGAAACTTGTTAGGTATACGGTAAAGATAGGGAGTCTACTTTACATGCTCTTTGGGAATGCCCTAACCTGAAATATGCTCGTGAGTGGTGGCTCCCAAGTGGTAAGTTCTGTAATACTAATTTTAATAATGTCCTTTATTTGCTCTGTTTCTACTCCAAGAGGTTGTCTAAGGGAGAGATAGAATTATTTTTGCATCACTATTTGGAAGGTTTGGTGCTCTAGGAATGATTGAATGCATAATGGGAAACAATAAGATGTGGTGTGGTGGAGTATAAACTATATTAATGAGATTTGCAGAGTTGGGTGTAATAGGGAGAATGATGTGGCTATGAATGGTAGGAATGGGGAGGAAGTGGGTGATAGCTGGAGACCGCCGGATCATGGTATGCTGAAAATTAACTGTAATGTTAGGGTGGATAAGAGAAGGAGGAGAATTGGTTTTGGCATTATCGTAAGGGATGATGAGGGTAGAGTGTTAAGGTGTTGGGCACAAGGATATGAGGTAAATTATGATATGAATTGTGCCAAGGCTATGGCGGTTTACAAGGGGCTTTTGGTTGGTAGAGAAATGGGTTTGGTGAACTATGTTCTGGAAACTGACTTGGAAAATGTGATTAAGCAGATTATGAATGGAGGCAACTCGGACGCTAATCATGGTGGCATCTTGGACTCAATTCAGATTCTTGTTTCGGATGTGAGAAATGTGGGTTTCCAATTTGTTCCTACAAAGGCTAATAGGGTGGCCTTAACACTTGTGAATGAGGCTTTGAGTATCAAGGATATGACTGTATGGAAAGAGGATGTGCCGATGTGTATTAAAGCACCAGTGGAAGGCGAGCGAAGAAGTTAATTTTGTGCCTGCTTTGGCTGCTATATAGTGTTTTTGTGTTTGGTTTTTCTAGTTTGAGTTGTGTTTCTATGTTTGATTTTTTTTTCTTCTATGCTTCCAGCTGTGTATGGTTTTACCGTTTGTGGCTCCCTGTTTGGGTTTCTTAAAAAAAAAAAAAAAAAAAATGCTATGTTGAATAAAGATTGAACGTCTATATGATTCTTTGCTAACGCAACAAGAGCCAATTGAAGTTGATGAGCAAAACAATGAATATAATAAGCACACTCATTCTCCATCATAATTAATGATTTAAGACCATTAAACTCCCTTTGCATATTACTTGCCCCATCATAACCTTTCCCGGGCAATCTAGATATGCTCAATATATCCATGCCTCGAAAATACGTTATCAATTGTGACCTTAAGTGAGAGAGCGGTAGTACTAGCAACATATTTGATACCAATAAACCGCTTCATTTCTTGTCCATTAGGATTTACATAATGCAATACCATAGCCATTTGCTCCTTTGTTGATATATCACGAGATTCATCAATCAAGATTGAAAACAATGCATCACCCATTTCTCTAATAATAGTATTGGTAGTTTCAAATACAAGAGCATGTATAATGTCTTTTTGAATATCATGTGATATTAACTTGAGGTTTTCTAGAGCATTTTGCAGAGTAGTATCTTTAATATTTTCATTATGGTCTGTAAGAAATCAATAAAGTTTAAAAAAGTTTATGCGGTTGCTTGACTCCTCATATTATTTGTCACCACGGAATGCAAATCCTTGTCGCAAAAGAAATCGAGCACAATTAACAGATGCATTCAAGCAAATCCGATATTGAATTCGAGCTTCATAAGAATGTTTAGAAAAAATTGTCTCAATATATTGCGCTTGATTTAACAAAGCTTCACAACATTGTTGGGCATGTTAGTGGGTACTACATTTTTCTACATGACATGTTAATGTATCTGTTTTCCTCTAATTTGAAAATCCTTTACCAACAAATGAATCACCATTAGAGATGCACGTTTGGGGGATGGGGATGGATATAGGTCCCCCTATCCCCATCCCCACTTCCTAGACCCTTCCCCCCCCCCCCCCCCCCCCCCCCCCCCCCCCCCCCATTTGGGGAAAATGGGGATAGGGAATTTTGGGGGGGACCTATATGGCTATATCCATCCCCATCCCCAATTCCCTATTTTCCCCGTTTTTCCCTATTTCCTCGTTCCCCAATTTCCCCATTTGACTAAAAATTATAAATTAAACTTAAAAAACAAAAACAAATTAAAGAGTAAATGTGTATATATACTTAGGGAGTTAGGGTTTTCAAAGAATAAAAATAAAAATAAAAATATATATTATAATTATATTTATATATGTTTGGGGGAAATGGGGAAATAGGGATGGGGGACCTCCCCCCCATCCCCATCCCCATCCCCATTTCAATATAATTGTGGGGAAAATGGGGAAATGGGGATGGGGAGGGGTCCCCCCATCCCCATCCCCATCCCCATTTCAATTTGGGGATGATTTTCATCCCCATCCCTCCCCATTTCCCCATTTCCCCCCCAAAAAAAAAAAAATCCCCAAATGGGGATAGGGATGGGGATGGGGATGGGGACGCGGGGAATTGGGGCTCCGGGGAAAAATGTGCATCTCTAATCACCATCCTATTGTTGACCATTCACCGGTTTGAAAAGAAAACAATAAAAGCAAAATGCAGCATTCTTTGCAATGCTATATTCTAACCAAGTTTTATATTTATCAAACCAAGATTGGATGAAACTTCGACTTGCCGACTTAAAAGGAATTTTATGCCTTCTAGGTTGACAATGACCTTTCTGCAAATAAGCACTAAGAATTTTGTCTTGAACACTATAACTATAATCTAATATATGATGTCGTAGACCAGGATCTGTGGGAAAACTAAATAAATCAAATTCTAAAATTTTTTGTTTAGAACCATCACTCTTCTTCAAATGGATAAAAAACATTGATACTTTCTTATAATAATTCTTTATTACTGTTTCCAAATAGAGTCTGATGAGTAAATTGATTATAAATTTTAAAACAATAAACCTATAATTAATTTAAAATTTTCTGCAATATAACGCCTAATTAGTATTGTAATTCATATTGCATCACATAATAAACCCAACTTTTATGCAATATTACACCTAATTTATATCTGCATTTTGTAATAAATAATTATTGAATTTCATAACTCACAAGTTACAAACCTAATTTTATGCATCACATAATAAATAATTCATTAACACTCATAACGGTTTCAAGCAATTATGTGATAGTACATGAATAATGGCTTAATAAGAGTAAAGATTACCTGCTTGTCCTCAGTTGCCTCCGTCCCTGGTCACGCGCACTGTCTAGCCTGGGTAACATAACCCAGGCATGGAAACAGCGCCGCCGTGGTGGCCCTTCCTGGAAGTGATACTCAATTTATTTATTTATTATTATTTTTTTAATCTTCCAATTTTTTTTCCATTTTTATTATTTTATTTTCTTGCATATTATCACTACCCAAACACTAAATTTTCAAATTTCAAAAATCAACTTTCATCAACTAAACATTACCCACTATATTTTGGATCAAGATTCCCTACCCATCTCATTTGTACTCATCTTTTAACCATCTACCAACATATGGCATCCAAACAAATGGATGGGTAGAATTAATTTTTTTTAAATTTTTTTCTCTCTACCACATACAAACAACGTTGTTTACGTTATTTGTTTTATTATTATTTTTAAAATTTATTCAAGTTTCAACTCCAAAACCAAATCAATCATCATCATCATTCGGATTCAGTGTTCAAACCAAAATCAAACCCAAGCCAAACCATCATCATCAAACCAAATCTAGAGTCATCATCAAACCAAAATTAAAAGATTCATCATCATCAAGCCAAAATCAAACCCAAGCCAAACCTAAATCCAGTTTCAACATCATCTGGAAACCAAGCAAATCGAAGAAGATTTTTATGATTATGGGGTGGAGATCCAGATCCACCGATCCAAGCGTAAAAAAAACCCCACAAAACAAGAATCAGTTCGCAGATTCAACCCAGAATTTTGATTAATTTTTTTAACTAACAAAAACTTGAAATCTGGGTTTGGTTTCACAAAGGGAGAGAGAGAGAGAGAGAGAGAGAGAGAGAGAGAGAGAGAGAAAGGAAAGGTTGAAGAAGAGTAGAAGGAGAGGTGAGAAAAAAATAATTTTGTTTGCTTAAAAAAAAAAAAAAATCAAACGACGTCATTTGTTATGTGATGGTGAAAAAATAAAATAAAACAAATTAATCTTACCCATCCATTTGTTTGGATGCCACGTGTTGACAGATGGTTAAAAGATGAGTACAAATGAGATGGGTAGGGGATCTTGGTCCCTATATTTTCATAAAAATACAATCATCAACTCCCGAAATCCGACCTCCATAAGAAAAACATATCTTCCAAACTTCATAAAAACATAATCATTGACTCACAATTAATCTTTTACCATCAAACCATTATCAAATGAGCATCAACAATATCACCAACACAAAAAGAAAAAAGAAAAAAAAAAATCAACAACAAACAACTTCACTCCACCGACAGTGGAGGATCTGCTCCTCCAGATAGCTCCTCCACTTGGAGCAGTTTGCTCTGAGGAGTAGAACTGCTTATATAACAACTTTCATAGGATCGTGCGGAGGACCTGCTTCTCAACGGAGTAGATCGCAAGCATGTGTGATGAGTTTTCTCTCTTGTGTTGTGGAAATATATATCAGACATTTTACATTTTACAAGCATATGTAAATAGTTTTCTCTCAGATATTGTGAGAATAGATACTGTGCTGCAAATGTAGTGTTTGATTCATGGCAATCCCATAATCCTTTTGGTGTTAAAGTTTATTGTAACATTGTTTTTTTTTGAAATATTACAATAATTTAGGGTTTGGTGAACAGGGACATGACTCGAACTCATAACCTCTTGGTGTGGGTGTGAGGGGCATACCACTAAGCTAACCTCATCTTGTCTTTATTGTAACATTTTTTTATTAAAAAAATACACGTTTAATGAAATGTATTTCAACACTGCCCAAGGTGACCTAATGGTAAGAACATTCATTCAATTTGATAATGTCTCAGGTTCGAATCGTCGCCACAGTAAATGTTATATATCTATATAATATACTAAATGACCCTTAATGTGTCACGTGTCTCCGTGAGGAAGCTTTGACATTACATAATAATTATTAATTAGTTGTTAATTGTAATATATAATACAAACCATTGAATTAATTTCAACATATCTTAACAGCCTACCATTTCATCTTTCATAGTTAAAGTTATTATTTTTTACCTTTTTATTAAAATCGTTGAATTAAAATCAAATATAAACTCTTTGTACTTCATCAAAACTATATGAATATTTAGGAAAAAAAAATACCAAAAGTATACCAAAAGTTTATAATTATTGTAATTGATTATTGTTATTAATTAGTATATTGAAGTTCAAAAGTTCTTAATAAATTAATATTTAAACATGTATGACACTAAAAAAACTTAAAAAACTCTTCATTTTCTTGTCTTTTTTTATATAAATTTAAACTCATTGTTATCGTAAATTGCTCAAATCCTTATTTCACTATTTGCATGACTTTTTTATTTTATTTTATATGTTTTTGTTCAATTAACATTTTTGTAATGTTAATTGTTCTTGTAGATGGCAGTGAAAAACATTCATGTACTGGCAAGTTAGACATTTCATTCATGTCTTCTATACAAATATTTTCTTACATGCAATGTATTTATTCATATGCAATTCCTGGATTTTTGAGTTCCTGATATATTGAGTTTTTGGAGGTTTTCTAATCAAATTAGCTATCCATTAATTGATGTCTTCATTCATTGAGATCTTAAATGTGACAGTTGAAATTGTTGTTGTTTCAATCGTTTAATGGTTATTATTCTTTAAATGATTTATCTCAAGAAAATGAATTTAATTAATACCAAAGTTGATAATATACACAGTGCAATTCTTCGATTGCTTTTTATTGTTCTTCCAGGTCATAAAATTTGATTTGCTATAGTACACCTGCATTCAACTATGTCGATGACTTGAATTTTTATTATCGAAGAAGTAATAAATAAAGTTAATAGTTAGTGCCGGTAAAAATATGCATACAGGCTTTGACAGAAGTTGATATAACATTGTTTTCTTATTGGCAACTAATGAAGCTCATGTATGCCCTGTGACCACTGGTTACCATCACAGCTTGTGGACTAAGATTGGGAGGACTATTAATCCATTACAACAATGATATGCGGTATTCATGAACTCTCCAGTTGCGACTGTTCATCAGCGGTGGTTCAGATAAGACATTTTGAGGAACATGTAGAAGGAAAGAAGAAAGGAGATCGTACATGGGAATTAGTCGAATATAAATTTGGAGGAAAAAATTGTTTAAAATCTAGATATGTGCTCAACTAGGCATCTGTACTCTTAGATTGACCCTTTAATTGGTTACAGCCTCGCTCTTTTTACCTCATTCGATTTATATTTTCAGTGGACATATTTGATCATCGGAGGTGTCTTCCCCAAATAGATATGTGGTCACATTACATTACAAAAATGGCATACTTAGAATTAAAATTTGAATGATAAAGCTTTTAGTTATAAATTGCAAATAGTCATGGATATTCCTCATAAAGCTTTTGGGTATGTTGTTATAGTGATTTGAGGGTTAATGTTATTGACCTTTTGTGTTTTGTGTTAAATTTGGATGGTCTGGAATAATCATTTATTAGATAGATAGACGGTTTAACTAATAATGCAGTTTTAGCAGCAATTGGGTTCACTCTATCTCCTTAGAAAATAATAATAATAATAATAATAGTAATAATAATAAATATTATGAATGATTAATTAATAGGTTCCGATATTGATAGAGGTTTTGTAAGAATATGGGTAAGTTGAAAATGAATCTTATACATTTCAATTAAGAGGAATTGTAGTAGTTCTTAAGTCAATGTCCTGGAAACAAACAAAAAATGGAAATGGAAAGCCAAATTAAAACCGAATACGAAGCTGAAGCGCCTCACTAAACAGTGAACAATCATTTAATTTATAAATCATTATAAATCATTTGTAAATTATTTAGTGTAGCTAGCGTTTTAATTTTGTATTAATATGAGCATGCATTTTTTGTTTTTATATCCTAAAAAGTTCTTTTTTTTTTTTTTTTCACAGATGATGCAGATGGGAAAGTAAACACTATTGAAGACCAAATTGGGTATCACCGAATTTATTGATTTGAAAACACAATAAATATATTATAGATGACACCTATATATTATGCGTGACGTTTTGCATTGTTAAAACTAATTTTAAACATAAGTTACTAATTTTTGAAATAAACTTAATGGTGTTTTACACATCCAAATCATTTAGATGCTATAGGTGGTAAATACATTTGCTTTTTGAATCACAATATAATATATAATAACGGAGCTCCAACTTATAACATAAATTCAATGATAATTGTGTTATATTTTACAATGCCCGCACATCGTGTGGGCTGCAAACTAGTATATATATAATGAAACTTATTTCATTTCATTTTTCACATTATATTAATAAGGGTTAATTGTACTAAAGTACCCTGAATTTATCACTTTAGGCAAAATATCAGTAAGTTTTGGAAATTCAACACAAACATACCCTACTATTAAAGTCAAATCGTTATCTTTAATGGTTGACCAGTCAAATAATTGAAAGGAGGAATTTGCCCTTTTATTATTTTTATTTATATGTATTTATTAAGAAAATTAAATTAGTTAAAAAAAAAAATACATCCTCATCTCCAACATCATCAACAATGCCATCATCATTAACTCCATGTTTTCATCTTAATCTCAAACTTATCAGTAAATTATATATATAATTTTAAAAAAGAATTTATCACTAAAAGCTTAACACAACACTAACTCAAAAAAATCAACAAAAATGAATAGGAAAAAACCTCAAAACATCGAGACAAATGGTGGAGCATGGCTGATGTATATCTACATTGATCTCTATTTTTTTTTTTTTTGGGAGGTACTTAACCAATTCAGGTAACTTAATTTTTGAAAAAAACATTCTCCATTGTCTTCAGTTTTTATTTGATTGTTCTTCGAATTTTAGAAATTAACATCAAATTTTGGGTTCCAACATTTGAGTGGAAGACAAATCCAGCAACAATTCACTCAGATTCTCATCAATTTAATATGTTTTGAACTAATGCACAACCTCTAAATTTGTCTTTTCACGTTCAAAAAGAGATAGAGAGAGAGAGGAACCCTAAAAGAAAACAATGCAAGTTACCTAGAAACATTAGAGAACTCAACTTAGGAAACCCATTCCAAATACCAGGTATAATACCTTTCTGAATACCGGGTCTAGTACCCGACCCTTGCCTAAACTCATGGTATGGCTCATCCTCTTCTTCTTTGCACCTACTCCGCCTCCTCTCTCAATCTCATTTCCAACCTGCGCGGCTACGATGAAAAGCCTTCAGTGTCAACTGTCAACTTTCAACCTTGTCTCCACCGCACACGGCTGCGACGACAAGCCTTCGTTGTCACCCGTCTCAACTACATCAACTCTCTCCTTTATTTTGGAGGAGTTAAAAATAGGAGATTGATCTGTTTTTTATTTTTCCATATCTCCACATAGAGGGGATCTAAAGAGATCTTGATGCAGATGTGTTATCTGCTCTCTCCACTGATTTTTGTTTTGTTTTGTTTTGTGTTTTTTTTCATTTTTAATTAAATTTGTTGTTTTAAAAAATAAAAATAAATATAAGTAATAAATAAGTTTATGTTGGATGCTATGGCAAGGGCAAATTTGTCATTTCAGATATTTGACTGGTGGACCGTTATTATTAACGGTTTGACTTTAATGGTAGGGTATATTTATGTTCAATTTTTGAAACTTATTGATATTTTACCTAAATGGATAAACTCAAGGTATTTTAGTGCAATTAACCCTATTAATAATTTATAATATATTGGTGGACCGTTGACTTTTGTGACGGTGCTCCAAATTCCCATGCACGTTAACATACCAAAGTAAGATCTAGAATCAGCTATCCAACCATCCAGACCATCGAAATCCTAAATATCTCTATCAACGGTTGATGATTTAAACAAGCATTTACATCAACTGGAATCGGTCGAATCACATGTAATTGCAATATTTACCCAAACAAACCTGAATTTGACGATCTTCCAATGCTTTTGGTAGCACCGAATCAGCACTCCGTCTCTCTCTCGACGACAATTTAAATCGAATTCGTTGACAATTTTAATTTTCTGGTAATCCAAACATCAAAAACGAAAAAAAAAGAAGGAAAGTTTTATATGATTTGATTTGAATCGAATGCGGTGGTTGTTGTTGTTATGACTTATGAGTAGAAGTAGTAGTAAGGACTAAGGAAGAGAGAGAGTGTGTGTGTTTGAAGAAGAAGAAGAATGGATGTGGAGAGATCGTCGCTGTGCAACTGCGTTGTGAATTTCTTGCTGGAAGAGAAGTACCTGTTGACGGCGTTCGAGCTGTTGCAGGAGCTTCTTGACGACGGAAGAGACGCTCAGGCCATTCGTCTCAAGGACTTCTTCTCTGATTCCTCTCAATTCCCTCCTGATCTCATCTCTCGTTTCAACTCTCTCAGAGGTCCCTACCATCTCTTCTCTATATCTATGTTTGTTTACATATGTATATGCCTTTACTCTTGGTTGCTCTGCGAAATGTAGCGAATTGAATTTTTTGTCAATTTTTCCGATTGTTCGATTTTGTGCATGTTTCATGTTTAGCTAAGGAATTAGTTTTATTACATTGAAAATCATGCTGTGAAAACGATTGAATTGGATTCTTGAGGTCTTGAGGACATACATTGATGATTTCATTCTTTGACTCAACTTAGCTTATGAAAATGATATAAAAACTTATTCTTTTTTTTTTTTTTTTTTTGAAAAGATCATAATAAATTAAGAGGTGATGTGAGCTCTTAATAACAATTTTTGCCTCATTTTGTTTTTAGTACAGCAACTTGATGGTTTTGTAAACGAAATTTATCACAGGCTCAGCTTGATGTTTATTTGGCAGCGATCCAGAAACCCTGTTATTAAGCATTACAAAGTGTGAAAATGGTGTTAGTGCAAAATGTCTATTCCTGATTCTATGCAACTATTGAACTTGAAGGATGCATATCCTTTGTGACTTTAGGATCACTACTATTAAATAGAAATGCCAATGCTTTTCTATTGTGAACCCTTTGTATGCATAATGGAAGATTGAAAAGACAACTGATGCATTGGTTTCCTCCTTTCCGTATCGAATTGCAGTTGCAGATCCTCAGAGTTTACTAGAAGAGAAAGAATCCCTAGAAGAGAAATTTGCAATTTGTGAGTATGAGCTTCGTTTAGCCCAAGAGGACATTACAAAATTAAAGACCGATTTGCAGAAGAAAACTGAATTGCCGCTGGATCAATTGAATGGTAATTTCTCATTTCTGCTTGGTTTCTGGATGATGAACTTTATACATTTCAAAGTTTATGTAATTAATTGTGGATTATCCTACTTGGTCAGTTCACTTATTGAAAACAGTCCATTCCTTAACAATCTCAAATCAGTGACGCAAAGTGGTCAACATACATACCCAAAATCATATATCTGTTTTCTTGCTCATTTTTTAGAGCAAGAAATTAACACTCATGCCTTTTTTAACTTCTTGTACTGGAATTCAATAACCAACCTCCAGGCTAAATGATGCATATTATAGTTGAAGACTGAGAGCATATTTCTATCCTTAATTATGAACCTAAGATGCAACTATAAGTAATGGTGCACTACTGGATTTAGCTTATAATTTGGTGCTCCTGCATTAGCTAGTACTATGCTTCAGCTATCCGTGAATTCCATTCCATATTGTATCTTTTGCAGAGTCAGATGCCAAAAATAATGTTAATCATGGTACTGAATTTCAACGGCAAAAGAGGGAGTCTTCCTCCTCAGATTTGGGCTCTTTGAAGGATAATGAACGTAGAGATCTTAACTGTGCTGTAAAGGAATATTTGCTCATAGCAGGTTACCGGTTAACTGCAATGACATTTTATGAAGAGGTTTGTATGCATCTCTCTGTCCGTCTTCATTTCCTCCCTTGTTTTTGCTTTCAACCATTGCAAGAAGACAAAACCTAGTCGATGGTTTCAGTGACATTCGTTGTCCTGTGAATATAACTGGGCAGATCCTGGTTCCAATCATATTAAAATAAACAAAAATTGAGAATTGTGATTATATTGTTGTAAATACGAAAATGCTTCTAGTAAACTGCTTATAGATTTAGAATAATTTCTTTGTAACATGTTTGTGTCTATTTTGGCTAGGCAGAAGTCAATTCCAAGACCTGCTATTCTGATTAAACTCTTTTATACCTAACTTGCTCAATCTGGGTCATAGGATATTTGCTGGCTTCATTAGCTTTTTGGATATAATTTCTTTTCATACACTGTTGGAAATTTTGTTATGATCAAATAATTTCATTGAATTGATTATTAGGGATGGCGCGGGTTTGGGGTGGTCTTCCCCTCACTCCACCCCACCCCATTTATTTTTTGAGAACCCATCCCCTCTTAAATCCCCATCGTAAATTGGGCATGGCGAGGAATGCTTTCCCCATCCCCGCCGCATTTACCTATGTATCCATATAACACAATGAATTCAATATAATATATAAAATGATTAGAAGAAAATGTTGAACTTTTAGTTTTTAAGGTTATTAGAGAATGAAACTTATTATTTGTCCATTTGTGGGTAAGGTAGAAACACTGAACAATGAATGATGCTCAAATGACCTATAAAGCTACAGTAGGTGGATATGTTTAAATATATTTTTCCTTTCTTTGAAACTACGTAGTTTTATCTCTAATTTTTTTAAAGAAAAAAAATATAAAATAATAATACAAAAAGTATGTTTTAAGTGGGGCGGGTGCAGGGCATATAAAACCTGTCCCCAACACATACCTACTGTGGGTTTTACTATTTATTCCCATCCCCACCAAATTTAAACCCATCCCTACTTCGGTAAGTTTGTTATCCCTATAGATTATTATAATAAAAATTCTTATGTAAGAGGTAGAATTTCGGTGTACTAATAACTAAATTAGTAAAATACAAGAAACTTAGAAAAATTTACTTTTGATAGGATATGTGATTCTTACCTGTTGCTTTGGTGAGAGGTGACTTGTATGACTTCTTATTCAACTTTGAGCCTGTTATCATCAAATTATTGACCCTTAAGAGGTATAAAATCTTAAAATCAGGTGAATTTTTGTGTCTGTCACTTAATTTTAAAGCATGACCCTAACTTGTCAAAATTTTCTCTCAGGTTATAGACCAGAACTTAGATGTTTGGCAGAACACTCCTGCATGTGTACCAGATGCCTTACGCCACTATTATTATCAGTACCTTTCATCCACTACAGAGGCTGCTGAGGTATATTCTCAGACACAAGTGGGGTAGGCAAGTTTTTATTTACGTTTCCTTGATGAGGGTATTCATAGTGTTCACTTTGAAGTTAATATTCGTTGTTATGCTACACTGGTCATAATGTTAAAGTGCACCTTTTCTATCTCCTGCATGTTCTTTCTTTGATTTGTACTTCTCTATTTCCTATCCATAATTAAGTGGGCTGCAAGATATGGAGGATTTGCTTTTAATAAATCTGTTGTCCCTACAGTTCCCATTCAATGTTAATTCAAATTTGTAAAGTTTAGCATTGTTTTACTAAATTAGTAACCTGAATATGCAATCTTGCTTGAAACATTGAAGGCATTTGATCCTTGGAATTCAATATTTTATTACCTGGCTGTGTTTACATATTTTCACCCTTGTTATGTTATTATTGACTATGGTAATACAATAAACATGTTGCAGTCAAGCTCTATATTTTTTTCTGCATATGTTATCGGATTGAATTTCATTAAAGATGCCTTGGTAAATTGAAATGCTGCTTGCTGCAGGAGAAGATTTCGATGCTTCGAAAAAATGAATCATTACAAAAAGCAAATGAGAGGTTGCATCATGAAAATGAGAGCTTGCTAAAACACAAAGAATTATCTGATGGTCAAATAAGTGCGTTAACCAAATCCTTAGAAGCCCTTCAGAAGGATCTTAAAGATAGGGAGAAGTTGGTAGTCACTCATACTACGATGCATCTTTTAGAGCTACTTCCATTTAATGTTTGTTCGTGCAATTATGCACACTGATATTGTACTTTTTCAGATACAAAATTTGAAGCAGTCTTTGGAGCACCAAAGAAAGGACCTTAATGATTGTAGAGCTGAAATTACTGCACTCAAAATGCACATTGAAGGATCTCGTTCTGCGCGGAATTCGGTAGCTACTGAAGTTGATGTTGTCCAACCCCAGTCCTTGGAAAAGTATGAGGAAGAGATAAAATCTTTGCAGATGGAAATAGAAAGATTGAAGGCAAAAAGCCAAAATGCTCCTGATTCCTTAAAATCTGGATATTCTGAGTCCATGCAGATAGAAGAGAAAGTAGTTGAAATAGATGAAGATAAAACTGTTGTCTCTGATCCAGTTACAATAGTGGGTGCCTTAGATAGCTGTGATGTTCAATCCCTGTCTACTCAAACCCTCGATGATAATGAAGTGAAACCAATTGAGGAAGTTTCTGGAGAGGCTTTGACAAGTTCTTCAAATGAAAATAGTGCTCTTGAAAACAGTGAAAGCGTCCCAATACAAAATGATGAATCACCATCAAAAGATACTGGGCAACATCTAAAATCAGATAATATATCTGGTGAAGTTGTATCTGACAAAACGGCAAGTTCATTCTCTTTCTGTAGGATATATAATCATTTTCATCAGGGTTGGACCCTGGAATTTTCTCCTTTTCCTTCATTTTGGGGGTTTTGTGGTATGGGACTTTTGTGACATTGGTGAATTTCGGGAACAGATAATACTCTTGGTTGGTCTCCCGTTCAAAAGAACCAAGAAACTTTGAAATCTTTACCCTTCACTTCCTCCCTGGTCTCTGTTTCTATAATCTGTTTTTGTTTACTTGTTTTATTTATGCTGGAAAGTTTGTTATACATTATAGCTGAAATATAATTATACTTTGACAGGGTTTAGGAACTATTCAAATCCTTGCAGATGCCCTACCCAAGATTGTTCCTTATGTTTTGATAAACCATCGGGAGGTTTGATTTGAAATAATTCATTTTTAATATTTCATCTATCTCAAGGTATTTTTTGGGGAGAGATTTTTTACATTTGGCCTTGTTAATACCAACAGGAGCTTCTTCCCTTGATCATGTGTGCAATTGAGCGCCATCCAGATAGCAGCGTACGGGATTCCTTGACCCACACCCTGTTTAATTTGATCAAACGTCCAGATGAACAGCAGAGGAGAATTATAATGGATGTAGGTTGCTACTTGAAGTATTACATTTATATGGTTAGATATTTCTGCAGTTTGACCATAATACTGCATCATATCAACTTCATTTCAGGCATGTGTTAGCCTTGCAAATAATGTTGGAGAAATGAGAACGGAGACGGAATTGCTTCCCCAGTGCTGGGAACAAGTGAGCTTTAGTCTTGAATTTACAGGGACCTCCTAGTTTACCTAATTTATCTTCTCATACATTTTGGTTTTTAATTTCTGCTTGCATAACAGATAAATCACATGTATGAGGAGCGTCGGTTACTTGTGGCACAATCATGTGGCGAGCTTGCAGTATATGTCCGGCCTGAGATCCGTGATTCTCTTATTTTGTCCATTATGCAACAACTGATAGAAGATTCGGCAACTGTTGTTAGAGAGGCTGCTGCTCGTAATTTGGCCTTGCTGCTTCCACTCTTTCCAAATATGGACAAATATTTCAAGGTCAGCCTCACTAAATATGCTTCGAGGCAATCATGGCGAAGAATTCTGACTTGACAGTTTGGCTTCAATGTAAGCTCTAGAACAGGTTGATGACACATGGTCTAGGGAATGTAGCCTTTTCCCCTTAACCTAACATGATGGCTTAAAAGACCTAAAGTAAAACAGTTAAAAATATATATATTTATGAAAATTCTCCAATATCATATTCTGTTTGTTGACAGGTGGAGGATATGATGTTCCAATTGGTCTGCGATCCCTCTGGTGTGGTTGTTGAAACTTCACTCAAAGAATTACTTCCAGCAGTAATAACTTGGGGAAACAAATTAGATCATATTTTGAGAGTGTTACTTTCTCTTATCTTGAGCTCCCCTCAGGTATGTTTGTTTCATGCCATTGATTTTTCTCATGTGATTGAAAACTATCCCATGACAGGTTTGTGCTACTTTTTAAATTTTTTCTTTTAATGTTTCCCTCTTAAAACATTTTTAGCGTTGTCCACCTCTTTCTGGCGTTGAAGGGTCTGTGGAGTCACATCTGCGTGTTTTAGGTGAAAGAGAGCGCTGGAATGTTGAGGTTCTACTGAGACTGCTGGCGGAATTGCTTCCTTTTGTGCAGCAGAATGCAATTGAAACATGTCCATTTTCTTCGGTTTCCATGTCAAAGGGAACAGTTTTTCCTAGCTCCTTGCTTGAGTTGTATGCAGGGTAAATTCCACTTTTCATTCTATTTTCTGTCTAATTATGTTTTTCATTTCCAGGTAGAATAATTCTTTGATCTTTGGTAATTACAATATTGAGAGTCTATTTGTGGCTGTATTCTCATCCAAGTGATTTTTATGTCACTAGGGGACATGCCGAATGGCCAGCATTTGAATGGATGCATGTCGATTGCTTTCCTGATTTGATACAGCTTGCCTGCTTGTTACCCCAGAAAGAAGATAATTTGAGAAACCGGATTACAAAGGTATCCCTGTCTGATTTGCTTTTATTATTTGGGTGCTCTTTTTTCTTCATCTCGTGGCTTCACTATTGAGAATTGCTCTTTCAAATTATGCTAATCTAGATAATAAATTTGCAGTTTTTGTTGGCCGTGTCTGAACAATTTGGGGATTCTTACCTATCACATATAATGCTGCCTGTATTCTTGGTAGCTGTTGGGGATAACGCCAATTTAACATTTTTCCCTTCTACCATTCATTCAAGAATCAAAGGTAATGGATTCCTATATTTTTGGTGAAACGCTTTCAGATCATGAATATCCTCTGATTGTTGCTTGATTGCAGGCCTGAAACCAAGAACTACCCTGGCTGAGAGACTAGCTGCTTTGGGTGTCCTGCCACTTCTCTTGGCAGGTGTTTTGGGTGCTCCTAGCAAGCAAGAACAGTTAGCAGACTACTTGAGAAAACTGTTAGTTGAAGGCCCTGTGAAAGATAATCATTCAGTGAAGCGCACTGATGAGATAGTTAACGCTGTCCGCTTCCTCTGGTTTGTGTATTGATAGACACATTTTAGAATAAATTATTTGCAATCTATTAGCCAACTTATAGGTATTTTCTATAATGCAGTACATTTGAAGAACATCATGGTATTGTATTCAATATCTTATGGGAAATGGTTGTCAGCTCGAACACGGATATGAAAATCAATGCTGCCAATCTACTGAAAGTCGTTGTAAGTTAGCTTCTTGTGAAAAAGTGAATAAAAGTTACCCCATCATATGAAACTTAAATCTAATGGTAATGTTTCATTTGATAGGTACAATATATGGATGCAAAACTTGCTTCTACTCATGTTTTGCCTGCCTTGGTTACTCTTGGTTCTGACCAAAACCTGAATGTGAAGTATGCAAGTATAGATGCATTTGGGGCTGTGGCACAGCATTTTAAAAATGACATGGTATGTAATTTTTTATTTTGGCTTGATGTTTAAAATCTTAGTCAGCATTTCCCATTCATTGAACTCATAAAATTTGACATTTTATAGATTGTTGATAAGATACGTGTTCAAATGGACGCTTTTCTTGAAGATGGATCTCATGAAGCTACTACTGCAGTGATCCGTGCATTGGTGGTGGCAGTACCACATACGACAGATAGACTCAGAGATTATATCCTATATCTTATTTCCTGTTATAGTTACTTTAGTTGAAGTGTTTATAATATTAGCAAAAATTTTGCACTGTGGTTAACCGTTTTAGCATTTTATTGAGCTTCTATTGTTTAAAGTCATTAGATAATCTGTTTTTTCTTAACTTGATTTACATCTGTTGTCCAAGATTTTCCAACTTTCAGCCACACCAATTCCTGCTGGTGATGTCATGCGTCGCCGCGAGAGGGCTAATGCATTCTGCGAATCAATCCGTGCTTTGGATGCCACAGGTTTACATCTTATCATAGTATTCTAAATGTAACAACTTCTGATTATTTGGTTAATTTAATTACAGTGGAAATGTCAGCTGACACTAATTAAGATCTAAGTATGGGATTCATCAAACTGTGATTGCTGATCTTTGGTTTTCATATTAACATAAAACCGTATCTTAAAAAGAGATCATGTATGCATATTAGAATTTGCAAGCTAAAAGAAAAATTTCACAATTCTATTTAAAATGACGAATCGTTTTTCTTGTTAAATATTAGGATTAATAAACTGTTTTAAGTGTAATTTTTCTTCTTTAAAGCAGTGTCGGCAAACGGAAGTCCACATAGGGAATCTTTGTCTGTTTTTTTTTTTTTCCTTTCCTTTTATTTCTGTTCTGTTTTTATTATAATACTGATATAGAGTGTTGCGACGTAGATCAAAACTTACAAATAAATGTAAGAAAACATGTAGGAAACATAATATCTTCTTTTATTTTACTAGTTTTACAAAGATGTGTTATAATATGCAGGTTGAGTACATTTGGCCTTTTTCTACTCCTATCCATAGAGAAAATGACGTGTTACAATTTAGTGAAAAACTTTGTTCCCTGGAAACTTAAATATTGAAAATACTTGGTACTTTTGATTGCTTTACTATTCTAGAATTTTCTCAGCAATTCAATGGCTGTGCCTTTCCATGTAGAAATGGCTAGATCCAAAAGCCCAGGCTCATATTTAATGGCCCAAGCTATAGTATTTAAGCATTTTAGCACACCTAACTTCCAAGACTAATGTGCTCATCACGTCCAAATACGTGTAACCCAAGACTTACCAGTAAATCTGGCCTGATAGTCTTATACCTTGGTAGCTAATCATTAGAGACAAAAACATAAATCTTAAATTTGTAGGCAAGGGTCCAAGCAATAATATTTAAGCACTCTAATACAGATGATATTTGTTATAACAACTTCTGTGATCGTAACTTGATTGTAATAAGAAGCATCAGTTTCATATAAATTTAGAGAAATGTCAAATTTTTTTGTGGTTGATTTTGATGATTAACAATTATTATCATGTCCCCAGATGCATCATATTCAAATTTGTGTATGCATAAATTCTTATCTTTTTGATGTTTTACTTGATGCTCCATGTCTTTATCTGCTTGTCTCAGATCTTTCTGCAAACAGTGTTCGGGATTTTCTGTTACCCACGATACAAAACCTGTTAAAAGATCAAGACGCACTAGATCCAGCACACAAAGAAGCCCTTGAAATAATAATGAAAGAAAGGTCTGGTGGAACTTTTGAGGCTATCAGTAAAGTAATGGGTATGGGTGCTCATCTTGGGATTGCATCATCAATGACCAGCTTCTTCGGTGAAGGCGGGATATTGGGCAAGAAAGAAAGTGTAGAGGCACCACCACCTGAGCCAGTCGAGATCCAAGTTCCATCACCACCTCCTCAAGTAGAGGACACTAGATTCCGGCGAATCATGAGGGGAAATTTCTCAGACATGCTAAAAGGAAAACCGGAAAAGTAAAGAACCAAGACGAAACTGCCTGGAAATAGTGAAGTTTGAGTTTTTCCAATAAATGGTATAGCGACATTTGTTTTTCATCTCCGGAGTGAGAAGAAGATTTTGTTCACCGTGACTGAGGTATAAAATGTACTGATATATTTTAATTTTTTTAAAATTGTTTTTGAGGGATTCCTCATGGTATAGAAAAAAAAAAAAAAAGGAGTAGAGTGCCGCCGTGTTATTTGTGGGAAGAAATTAATTAAGTTTGGTCCAGATTTCACATGTGCTATCTGATTCTTATGTTAGTATTTTGTTATTCATTGTCTCTCGGCCCTCAAAGCATGTATTATGATTAACTGAGAAAGTGAATGAAAATGTAACCGAGAATTCCATTTAGATTCAAGTTTTTTTTGTTGTTATTGCTAAAGCCTAAAGGAAGCATGCATGTCATGCTACATTACATTACAGGACCTATAATTATACAAGGTTGTTGACATCCATTAAATTTCAATCAATAGTACAAGGCACATAATTCAATTTGATTTTTGACTTGGGGAAAGGGGATTTGAGTTTGGGATCTCAATCAACGTTGAGAGGCTTTGTAATCATCAGGCGATACCACAAGTAATTGAATATTTTGAACAACTTAGTAGTAAAATCTTCCTGGAAAAATATCAGTCTTTCATGTAGACATGTAGTTTGAAATATTATCAATTTATAATCCAAAAGTTTTAGTAGTAGTTTCATAATGGTCTTTTTTTGTTTAAAATATAATAAATAAAAAAGATAAAATGTCAAGAATGGGATTCGAACCCATGCCCTTTCGGACCAGTACCTGAAACTGGCGCCTTAGACCAACTCGGCCATCTTGACTGATCTTAGAGATGTGATTATTTTCCCTCTATTTGTATTTATAGTATATAATTCTAATACAAGGCGTCATTTCCTACACAAAAATTTTCTGATTTTACAATAGTTTGAGCCTTCTACAATATTAACATTTTCTGATTCTCATATTTTAACATATTAGAATATCTTAAACATTTATTAAAATTTAAAATAAAAAAATAGACCTTAGTTTCCAAAGTTAAGATAGTTTAGTTTAATTTTCTATCTTTTTCTTCTCAATCAGCTCGTTTATTGTTTGATTATTATTTATTAGGTGAAGAATTAAGATATGGCCACAAACACAGCGATAATTATTAAGATTTTTCATTATAAACAACTTGTAATAGACGACAAAAAATGTAACATTTGGAGGGCCATGAAACAAAAGCATGTGCCATTTCAAGACAGATTTAGGGGTCACTTAAAATGAAAACATTTATTTATTTTATACAATATATATATATATTATACAAACATTTTTTAGTCGCCGCATTATTGGGGTTTTAAGTCAACATCTCACCTCATCACATGATTAGCGAGCAGACGATGTTGATCCAGTGGTAAATTCCTCGTACCACGAGGTTACGGCTTCGAATCCCTCCACTCCCAAAAAACCTTGAATTTATGTAATATTATAATACTTTACAAAAAAAAAAAAAAAGAAAAAAAAAAAAAAGAAATAAATGTTAGTCTAACCCCATGATGATTGATGACCATTTCAAGGACAAAATCGTGAGATGATATCTTATGAGTAGGGGCAAAACTAGAAACTTTTTCTTAGATGGGCTGTTATGAATTTTTTTTTAAAGTTTTTTTTTGACAATCCAATTTTTTCCTTTTACACTTCTTTTCTAAAAACACTCCATCCTCAAAATTTAAATTTAAAAAATATTCTAAAAACACTTCATTTTGTTATTATCCTTTCATCTTTTTTTTTTTTTAAATTAAATTATTAAAAAAAGAAATTATCCCTCCTAAATCATTAGATTAATTATTACATATTAAATATTCTCTCATAAATTTTTAATTACTACATTAAACTCTCTCCTCCAATACATATCTCTAATTTAAAAAAAAAAAAAAAAAACTCAAAAAACTAGTATCTTTTTTTTTTTTTTTTTTTTTTTTTTTTTTTTTTTTTTTTTAAAATCGAAATATGAAAATGCTTTTTGTTACTCTTGTAGGTATGCGATTGCCTATAGAACTTTAATTCTTTTATTAGTCTTAGAAATTCTAAGTTTAATCGAATCTAGTTGTAACAATTCAAGTTTCATATATAAATAAATATATATATATATATATTTGAAAATTGAATTTTTAATATATATATATATATTATTGTTAATAAAAAACCAAAATATTCATAAGGTTTTTTTTTTCTTTAACTATTAATCAGAGATTGATCGAGAAAATATGGAAATATGAATTTTTTTAATTATTTTTTTTTTGAAAACAGGAGAGAGATTAATTAGGAAAGAGTGTTTAATAGGGTAATAACAGATTTATGAGAGAGAGTTTAATACATAATATTTAATCTAATGATTTAGGGGAGAGAATTTCTTTTTCTTTTATTATTATTATTATTTTTTTAATAATTTAATTAGTTTGGAGTGTCTTTAAATTTTTTTTGTCTTGTTTAGTAATTTTAATTTAGGTTAAAATTGTCATTAAAAAAAAAAAATTAAATTGGAGTGTGAATAAACAATTTGTGGATTGTAAGAAGATTTAAGGTAAAATATTATACTATTCAAAAATTAAATAATACTTTTCATTTTAATGGTGGATTTTTGCTGTACTAGAGAAACTTCTTTAATAAAAATAAAATGGTACTCTTTTTTTTTTTTTTTTTGGATTTTTGCTGTACTAGAGAAACTTCTTTAATAAAAATAAAATGGTACTTTTTTTTTTTTTTTTTGAGAAAGGCCGAATAATATTAATACAAAGAAGAAAACATACAACAAAAACTATTGTCCAATAAGAGAATCTCTTCACTGGACTTAAAGGCTGATTTACCCAAATTACAAACCAAGGAATCCCCTTCCCTGGAAATTGCTTGACAAGATGAAACCCCAATATCAGACATTAAGTGGATTACATCTTGAATGAGAAAAGAAGCATCTCCGAAATAAGAATCAGGGGAACGAAGGAGGGAGCAAACTGGAGAGAAATCAATTTCAGCAACCCACATAGGAACACCAAGGAACTGAGCCAGCAAAAGGCCATCCCTAAGAGCTAACAGCACACCTGATTCTTTGCTGAAAACACCAAAAACTTTCCTAGCACGGCTGCAACAATTTTCCCCTTATCATCCCTGATAACAGCCCCCAAAGCTGAGAACCTATTAGACCTATGGGTTAGCACAGCTGAATTAAGTTTCAGGCAACCCGGACGTGGAGGGATCCAATCACCACAGGGGGGAGGTCTCGCAGAAAGCCCACCCACTGGAGTGATCACTGATAGAGAATGCTGATATTCCCCTAATAAAATCTCAGCTTTAGAAACCACTTGGTCTAAGATGAGGCCTTTTCTGTACAGATTCCTATGGTCCCAAATTGCCCATACAACCATACAAAAGAGATTTAAATCATCAATGGAATGGCTGGACCAAAACAAATAAAATGTATCCAGAACCGAGAGAGGAGGAAGAGTGTCAAAGAAACAGTCAAAACGAGTTCTGCCCCATACCTTTCTAGACTCAGGACACCAGAACAGAGCGTGCTCAGAAGATTCAACAGCTGAATGGCATCGGACACAGAACCTATTAGCCATAATCTTTCGCGACCAGAGATTAGTAAGAGATGGTAGAGCATTTAGACAGGCCCTCCAAATGAAAACACGAACTTTAGGTGGAATGTTGAGGCGCCATAAAGTATTCCACCACTTCTTGGTTGAGGACACATTGGAGGAGCTCTCTCTAATCTTCTCTAGAATCGCCAAACGGTAGCCACTCTTGACCGAATACCTGCCAGCTTTATCATAGTGCCAAGAGAGAAAGTCCTGACCTCCCAAGTTACTGATCGGAATAGAGGCGATAATGCTTCGATCAATAGGAAGCAGAAATTGGTTCAACTTTGAGTGATCCCAGCCCATACGGTTCCTGGCTAGGAGATCAGAAACCCGCAACTCAATACCAGGGTTGGAGGAGATAGGCCGGAATGTACTAGGACGTGGAAGCCACGGATCATGGAAAACTCGAATTGAACGCCCATTGCCAACCCTCCAACGTAAGCCTTTCAGTAAAAGTGTTCTACCCTAGACAAGACTCCTCCAAATATAGGAATTACCGGTCTTAATAGGGGCTGTCAAAACATTACCCTTTTTAAAATATTTAGCACACAAAACTTTTGAAGCGAGGGCCTCCGGGTTTCTCAAAATGCGCCAAACTTGATTTGCAAGAAGAGCTTGATTGAAAATGGCAAGGTTCCTGAATCCCAGTCCACCTAAGCATTTCGGAAGACATAACCTCTCCCACTTAATCCAACAGATCTTGCGGTTTCCACCCTGACAACCCCACCAAAATTTGGAAACCATAGCTGAAAGGTCCTTCACTAGGCCAATAGGGAGCCGAAAAATGCTCATGGCATAAGAAGGAACTGCTTGGGCCACGGCTTTAATAAGGATTTCTTTGCCACCAAACAAGAACATAGAGCCTTTCCACCCACGAAACTTTTTCCATAATTTTTCCCTGATCTCGTTAAACAGAACATGTTTATTTCTACCGATCAAGGAAGGCAAACCAAGGTATTTATCCTGAGTACTACTGCCATCCATTCCCAAAGCCTTCAGAATAACCACCTGCAGTTGCTGATCCGTGTTAGGACTACATGCAGCAATGATTTCTGAAAATTCACAACCTGACCAGACCCCTGCTCATATAACTGTAAAATATCCCTGATACGATAACAGCAAGGGACAGATGCTTTACAAAAAAGAATGCTATCGTCCGCAAATAACAAATGACTTATAAGGGGGCCACCCCTCCCACATCGTATCCCTAGCTTATTTGAAATTGACAAATTAGTAACAAATTTCTTTAAAACGATTACAATTCATTTCTTTATCTTAAATTCAAAATTGGCATGACCACTAGGAGAGGAAAATTTGAAATCATCTCATAGGCCGTTTTTCTATATATATATATATATATATTATAATATACATGTGCATGTATGTATACATGTATTATGTATATGACTCACAAAGAATTAAAATTCTATCAGGTAGCACCATGAATTATGATTCTCTTTTAGTGAGGATAAAATACATTATACGATCAAGTGTTTTCGTGTTTGAATCAAACTCAGTTACTCTTAAAATATATATATATATATATATAATATTTTTTTTCCAAAGCTTGTCTGGGCAGGGCTATATAGCCGAGCCAGCAAGCACCGCCATTACTTATTAAGTGGCAGATTTGTGAGTATATAATATGGGATTTTGGTGTGAATTAATGCTTTTAAGTCCGCCATTTTCTCTTATATTTAAATATTTTTTTTGTCTTTTTATGATACAGTCCAATTAGCTACCATTTCTTTATTATTTATAATCTTTTATTTCTAAAAATAAAGAATCGTATTAGAAATATAAATTAATAAATGTCTTCTTAATTGGATGAACACCTTAAAAAATATTTGAAAAAGTGTTAACTAACAAAAAATATTATTAATTCATGGCAGGAAGTAGAATAAAATAGCTGATGGACAAGTTACATGAGTGATGTAGAATATATAAATATATAAATATGGCATGTGACATTTTATTTAAAATAAGGGCTAATTACACTAACTCATTCTTACTTTATTGAATCTAACAAGATTTTAAAAAGTTCCCTAAATTAATACAAATACTCATTGCTACCAAGTCAATCCGTTAACTTTAACGGTTGAATAACATTGACCTATAGAAAACCAAATATACATCTGTCATATCATCCCAAACATAAACTATTTTTTAATTAAAAATGAAAAAAAAAAAAAGATAATATATCAGCCGTATACAGAAACATCCTTAATTTACGAAGGAGTCTCTTCTGCGAACTGCAGGAGGTCGATCTCCCAGATCAGCGAAGATCTCTTCCAATAAATAGGAGATCATAATAGATTTCTTGTTTTTTTTTTTTTTTTTTTTTTCAACTATGGAGCTCCACCACTAGTAGATTATCTTGTTATTATTATTATTTTTTATTATTTTTTATAATTTAAATTTAAATTTTTTAATTTTAATTATTATATATATATATATATATATATATATATGTTTGAGATGATGTGGCAATGGTATATTTGGCTTTCCAATGGTTAAGGTTAGTTAATCGTTAAACTTAACGGATTAACATAATGGTAGGGGGTGTTTGTATTAATTTAGAGCATTTTTTTGAAATCTTACTAAATTTAATGAACTAGGGTAAGTTAGTACAATTTACCCTAAAAATAATGCAAACTTTTAAGAGGTTGGCTCATACATGAAACCAAAGGTCATTTGAATCCAAATTTATGCTCTTCTTAAAAAAGTATCTTCCCCCTACCTTTCACAACCCAACAAAACAATAACAATATATATTCAGCTATTCAAAAAAAAAAAAAAAAAAAAAAACAATATATATTCATATTTTGTCAATATATAATGGCACTACTAGTTTCTCTTTATCTATTTCTCATTCTCAGCTCAAACCAACATCAAAACTTTTCTGATATTACCTGAAGAACAAGAAAATATGACAATAGTAATAAAAGGTTTGATCTTTACTTCACCTAAAACAATGGCTTCAGCTTTCTCTCCACCGCCAACTTCTCTGTACTTGGTCTCTCCTTGTGTGAAGAGAGTAGTTTCAAAGAATATTATGCATAGAGGTCAACACATTGTCAAGTTGTGTGTGAGCAATCTAATGGCAGAGTCATCAAGAGTGTCTACAAGTGACAGAAGAGGTTTTGGGTTCAAGAATTTGACAGAGACTTTCTGGGTTGATGTACATAGAGCACAAGGAGGGCCACTAAATGTTGCTCTCAACGCACCATTATGCATTGGATCATCAAATCTCGAGAAAGTGGAGAATGTTGCAGTGAGAATTGAATTGAGTAATGGATGTGTTGGGTGGGGTGAGGTGGCTGTGCTTCCTTTGGTTACAGGTGATCAAGCAAAGGCTCTTGAAAAAGTGTTGGAGGCTTGTCAATTTCTCAAGGAAAGTCCACCAATGACTTTGAACTTGGTTCTTGCTGAGATTGGTGGGATTCTTCCTGGACCCCAATTTGCTTCTGTGAGTACAATCAAAATGCTGTTTTTTTTTTCTTCTAAATTAATTTTTGGGTTTCCACTTAAAAATGCCATATTTGCATATGTTAATGTCTATTAAGTTGTTAGGTGTTTTCATGAATTATGATGGAGAATGTGAATAATATATTTTTGGGATTTATAGTTTTATTAGAATAGTATTTTATTTATTAATTATGATTAGATTTTATATTCTTTTGGAAGTATTGGTTTCCTAATAGTTTTAGGACTTTATTTGTTTCATAGTTTGTGTGGTTTCATTGAGGCCTGTGAAAGGTAAGATTGTGCTAATGATTCTTGAAGTTCTAAGTGGCCAATCAATCATCCTCTATTGTGGTATATATAAACTCATGAAACGGTTCGAAAAAAATATCAAGCTTGATGAAAAGATGCTCAAAGGGAATTGAAAAACACCATTGAACCTTTAGGGGTTTCTTTTGTACTCCTTGTTAACATATAATATATCTGTAATTGAAGGTTAGAGCTGGAGTGGAGATGGCATTGATTGATGCAGTTGCTAATAGCATTGATTTGCCACTCTGGAGATTATTTGGTGGAGTGTCAAATAGCCTATCCACTGCTATCACAGTTAAGTTTCTGATCTTGATACATTAGTCTTTTTGGTGGTTTTTACTTGCTTGTTGGTTTCATATATAGTCGATTTTCGTGTCTTCTTCTTATATACTTTTAAATGTATGCAGATACCAGCTGTTGATCCAGCTGAAGCATCTGAATTGGCTTCAAATTACTGCAATCAAGGATTTAAGACCTTAAAGCTTCAATTGGGAAGAAACCTTAATGAAGATATTGAAGTTTTTCAAGCCATACGAGCTGTTCATCCTCAATGCTCATTTATCTTGGATGCAAATGAGAGATACACTTCCAAAGAAGCATTTCAAGTCCTTGCAAAGTTAGCTGGTAACAACAAATTCTACTGTTTTCTTGCCAATCTTTATATATATATATATATATAGAGTCCTTCTTTAGTCAGGTCGGTCTTGAAATTTTTCATAGTCTGTAAAATTCCAACAGGTTTGAATTAGTCAGGGCGGTCCTGAAATTTTTCTACACAAATTCCAACCGGTTTGAATCCTAAGGACCTGACGAAAAATTTCAGAACCACACCTGACAAGAGAATATATATATTAATTGTTGACATATTTTCTTGTTTCTTTGATTAGTGACTATTTCGAATGACTCTCTAATTTGCAGAGATGGAAGTAACTCCTATTCTCCTTGAACAACCAGTTCATAGAGATGATTGGGAAGGTCTTCGCGATATCTATAATGTTGCTAGAGATGTATATGGAGTAAATGTCATTGCAGATGAAAGTTGTAGGAGTTTGATTGATGTCCAGAAGGTTGTGAATGAAAATCTTGCAAATGTTATTAACATTAAACTTGCCAAATTTGGGGTGTTGGGGACACTTGAAATCATTGAATTCGCAAGAAAATCAGGCTTGAATCTTATGATTGACAGTATGGTTGAAACAAGACTTGCCACAGGCTTTGCTGGTCATCTGGCTGCTGGTCTTGGCTGCTTCAAGTAATCGTGCTTTCACGAATGGTATTATAACTTGTAACCTCTAAGGCCAACTTTATAATTCTCCTTGCTTAATTCTTTTTCAGGTATGTTAATCTGGATATGCCTTTTCTGCTGCCAGAGGACCCAGTTGTGGGTGGTTATGAAGGTATATGTAGTTGCTTTTACGGCTTGAAATAGAGATTTTTTTTGACAATGATGTGTTGTGGTGACATTTAGCTAGGCTTTTATAAAAGCTAATTTGATAGTAAATGGTGGTGGTGGTGGTTGTGTTTGTGCCAGTTTCTGGGGACATTTACAAGTTCATCAATACTAGAGGCCAAGGAGGATTCTTAGAGTGGAACAGTGTTTCCTGGTGAGTTATATTTGCTTGCTTACTCATAAATATTATTTTTCCAATCCAATCCAATTCCTTTATTTTATTTAAGAATTAATTCGAAAAAATAGCATTGTACTTCTTGGCAATATTTTAACATAATAAATTGCCAAGCAAGATTGTTGGTGGTGTTGTTTAATCTTATATAAGGCTTAGCTACTTGTGAATATATGCTAGAATTTCATTGTTTTTTTTATCCTTAATATGTGCAGATGAATGAAGAAACTCTCAAAGAATAGGAGCCACCGGTGCCGGTGCCGGTGCCGGTGCTGGTGCCGGTGCCGGGCTTATTGCATCATTTTCATTTCCATGTCTGTCACTGAACATTAAATACGTGACAGAATTAAGTCTACAATTACCAAGAAATCATATATGGAGCAGTTGCTTGAGGGAGTTACTGATTTAACAATTATAAATAAATAAATAAGTAAATTCCTCATGAGTAAAGTCTGGGTTTGCATATATCTTAATACATAAATCCAGACCTCTCATGTCTTGATTTTTCTTTCACTGTTGTTACTGATTTAACAATGGTTCATTTTCTAGATTTTAAGTATTTGAAACTTGAAAGTGCATATGGTATAGTCAAAATCATAATTATAGGCTTTTTTGAGTATGTTTTTTAATATTTGCTTGAGAAAGGACAAAAGCCTTTCTTGGAATTAAAAAGAAAAAAATTATATATAAATAAGAAAAAAATGTTTATATAAAAAATAAATAACTCAGAAAATATTTTAAGTTTCCGTATACTTTTCTTTTATGAAAATAGTTTTCATTTTCTAACAAGCTGTATTTGCTAAAAAAGAAGAAATACATTTTATAAAAAGTCTTGCAAGTCTTACGGGTAAAACGTGATGTGTCACGCCTAACCGGTAATATTTAGACATATCGTTAAATTTTACAAACCCAAAGCCACCACATAAAAAATATTGACAGGTCATGATTTTTTTCTAGGGCAATTACCAATTTGGTCTTGGATTTTTATTTTTATTTTTATTTTTTAAATTCCAAGTTATTTGCGACTTTTACAAAAGTGACCAAATTGATCCTCACATTTTTTTTCCCAAGTGCCAAATTAATCCCTCTCTTGAGTCTCTTCTTAGAAGTGACCAAATTGGTTCCTGTAACGTTTTAACGGTGTTAAATATAACAATTGACTTTAACAATTTTAGTTAAAGTACGTAAATATCTTTTATTTATCTTATTAGAGTAAAGTTGTTTTGTTTTTTATACATTAAATTCACTATTATAATTACAACAAAATCCAAAAATATTATTAATGAAACACCATTTATACCTTTTTTAATTAAAATTTTCTAAAAAAAATATGAAAATATTTTAATAAAACAATGTCAATTATACCCTTATTTTATAAACAAAGTTACCATAAACGATTAAAGAAGTTTAGGTGAATAATTTTCCACTGCCGTTTTCATTAATCATAGAGTAAAATATATAGTACAGCTTTTGGAGAGCAACTAAACTACTTACAGAACTAGGAGACCTCATGAGATAAGAATACAATTTAAATTACAACACCAGATGATAAATAGAAAGATAATTACAGAGAATTACAGGAGATAAATACAACACGAGAACATGTCATCCAATACGCCCCCTCAAGATAGGCCACGGCAGGAGAGGCCAATCTTGTATTTGAGTGTCTGAAATGTAGAGCGAGGAAGAGGCTTAGTTAGAGCATTAGCAAGTTGATCTTTGGAGGAGACATGGGCCACTCGCAGAGAACCTGACTGGACCTGATCTCGGATAAAATGGAAGTCTATAGCAACATGCTTCATTCGGGAATGAAAAATAGGATTAGAGCATAGTTGAGTGGAACCAACATTGTCACAATAAATTACTGGGACCGTCTTCAGCATAATACCAAGATCAGTGAGGATAAAACATACCCAGTTGAGTTCAGCTGCAGTAGAAGCAACAGAACGATATTCAGCCTCCGTGGATGACCGAGCAATGGTTGTTTGTTTCTTGGAGCTCCATGAGATTGGATTACGGCCAAGATATACAACGTAGGCACTCGTCGAAGAATAATCATCTTTATTTCCAGCCCAATCTGCGTCTGAAAAGGCATGAAGAGATATCGGGGAATCACAATAAAGAAGAATACCCTCATCTAGAGAGCCACAAAGGTACCGGAGGACTCTTTTGGCTAGCTCCCAATGCTCAGTAGAAGGTTGATGCATGAATTGGGACAACTTGTTGACCGCATAAGAGACATCAGGACGTGTGAGGGACAAGTATTGAAGGCTACCCACCAATGTACGGTAGGTAGAGGGATCACTTAGGGGCGTGCCGGAGTGACGGCTGATCGGAGGAATGGTCGGCAAAGGAGTTTGAACCGGCTTTGCCCCAGACATGTTGTGGCGAGCAATAATATCAAGGATGTAGCGTCTCTAAGACAGCAACATTCCATCTTTGTGCGGAAGCACTTTAACACCAAGGAAGTACGAGAGAGCACCAAGATCTTTCAGGGAGAAACGACGAGCAAGACTGGTAACAAAATGATCAACCTGAGCTGCACTAGAACCTGAGAGTATAATATCGTCAACATAAATTAGGAGATACAAGAGAGTACCACTGGTGTTAAGGACAAATAAAGATGTGTCAGCATGGGAATTCTTGAAACCAGAGGCAATGAGAAATTGACGCAGCTCATGGTACCAAGCACGTGGTGCTTGTTTCAGCCATAGATAGCCTTACGTAGCTTACACACATGAGTCGGATGATCCGAATCAATGAATCCCGGAGGTTGAGCCATGTAAACTGTTTCGGTGAGGCGACCCTGTAGAAAAGCGTTGTTGATGTCAAGTTGACGGAGAGCCCAACCGTGACTGTTGGCAATGCTAAGGACAAGTCTCACGGTTGTGGGCTTGATAACAGGACTGAAAGTTTCAAAATAATCCACTCCCGGTCTCTGGTGGAATCCCTTGGCCACTAAACGAGCCTTAAATCTGTCAATCGAACCATCGGATTTCCTTTGATTCGGAAAATCCATTTGCAGCCAACAATATTGGTGGAGGAGTCCAGCTGAACCGGCTCCCAAGTGCCATTCTTGACCAGGGCATTACATTTGTCAGACATGGCCTGACGCCAATTTGGATCCTTCAAGGCTTGTGCAACCGTGGTAGGCTCAAAATCAACAGACGGACTGAGTTGAGTGTGCAAGTTGAGCTTCTGAACAGGCTTGTGGATGTTGTTTTTGGCTCTAGTAGTCATGGAATGTCTGATCAGTGATTGAGGTGTTGAGGTAGTGGAAGCCGGCTGTGGGGATGAAGGCAAGAGAGGCATGGAAGCGGTGCAAGGTGGCTCAGCAGCAGTACCAGATGTGGACACGTGAGGTGCTGAGGTAGTGGAATTCGGCTGTTGTGATGAAGTCAAGAGGGGCAGGGAAGTAGTGCAAGGTGGCGCAGCAGCAGTACCAGGTGAGGACACGTGACCAGAAGCAAAGGGTGTGTCAACTGCAGCAGAGGAGATAGGCTCCAAGTGAGGTGCAACATTCACGATGGAGGTTGGTGATAACGCAGCAGCAGCAGGCAAGAGAGCTAACAGAGGCCAATTCGCTTGTAGAGATGCAAGGGCGTCAACGCACGGTGGCAAGTCTGGAGTAGGCACAACAGCTGGAGGAACCGACTGACAAGTTTCGGGAACTGGAACAGTGACAACCGGAGGGACCCAAGAGTTGACAGTGGTTGTAGAAGGACGTGGTAGGGTGACGTTTATAGAGGTGTATGGGAAGACAGACTCCACAAATTTGACATGACGCGAGACATATATCCTGGTAGTAGAAGGGTCATAACAAATGTAGGCACTTTGAGATAGAGAATACCCAAGAAAGACACAGGGACTGGAGCGAGGTGAGAGTTTGTGGGACGAGTACGGCCGAAGCCATGGATAATAAAGGCAGCCGAAAATTTTTAGCTTAGAATAATTCGGAACAGTCCCAAAAATCATCTCAAACGGTGATGAGTGAGTGAGCGTTGCAGTGGGCATTCGATTGATCAAATATACCGCTGCAGCAAACACATGTGACCAAAAGTGTAAGGGAAGGGAGGCATGGGACAGTAAAGTGAGACATGTTTCTACAATATGTCTGTGTCTACGCTCTGAGTACCCATTATGTTCATGCGTATGGGGAGGAGTTGTAAGGTGAGATATACCATTCGTTCCAAGAAACTCTTTAAGAGATAAATATTCCCCACCATTGTCCGAATAAAGTGAGACAATTTTGTGTTTAAAGAAATTTTCTACAATAGCTCTAAAGTGAATAAAAGTGTCTTTGACATCAGACTTTTTCTTTAATGGATAAAGCCACACATATTTGGTCAGATGATCCACAAAAATGACATAATATTTAAAGCCATCATGTGAAATAACTGGTGACGTCCACACATCAGAGTAGATAATTTCAAGAGGATGCGATGATATGAGAGAAGAGTTGGAAAAAGGAAGTTTGTGACTTTTATTGCAATGACAGGCATGACATACTAAATCTTTCGACATTGATGAAGACAAATCTAAATTAAATTTGGAGACAACAAGCTTTAAAACCGGATAAGCCGGATGACCTAATCTATGGTGCCAATTTGACGATGTGGTTCTGGTGCTGGAGAAGGCTAGGACTGGGGAAGATGTGGACTTGTCAGTTGGCCACTCATATATGCCATCCTTGGTTGTGCCTTTCAGAAGAATTGCCCCTGTGCGAAGATCCTTCACATGAAAATAAGAAGATAAGAACTCAACTGAGACATTGTTAGCATTGCAAAATTGAGAAATAGATACCAAATTCTTTTTCATATCAGGAACACATAGAACATTATCCAAAATAAAAGAGTTATTTCGAGTGTGAAGAGATGCGGAACCAGAGTGTGTGATAGAAAGACCTGTACCATCACCAATCATGACGTCGTCAGAGCCACTGTAAAGGGCATGCAAGGATAGGTTACCCAAATCTGCTGTGACATGATGCGAGGCACCACTATCCATTAGTCGGGCCGGATTGTTGGAGGTAACATTGGTGGTGAAGTGAGCTCGTGGTTGCCAAGGAGGTGGTGAATGAGCAACAGGGGAATTCGAACCTGAACCATGTGAGGGAACCGGAACCATCTGAAACGAGGAGCATCTTCTGGCTGAGTGTCCTTGGATGCCACACATCTGAAATTTACCCAAATATGGGCGTGGAGAAGACAGATGGCCACGGTGTGGAGCACCTGGGCTGTGAGTAGAATTCGAACGAGCAGTAGAGTTGGGCGACGGGCGTTAGCCCGTAGTGGTGGAAGACTGTGGACGCCAGGAACTGAAATTGGAGTTCTGTGGATGCCAAGAATTATTCGACCTATGTGTTGGATTTACTGTGGCCGGTAGGGATGTAGAGGCTTTCTTATTGTTAAGAGCAGAGGCTTCAAAAGTCAAGAGCTTCTCATGTAGTTCATCAAACGAGATGGGAGTGTCCCGGGCTTGAACCGCACGAACCAATTCCTTGTAATCATCATCCAGTTCGTCAAGGATCCTTTCGGTAAGATCTTCATCATCCACCGGAGCCCCAAGCAAGGCAAGTTCATCTGCACGAGCCTTGACAGAGTGAAGAAAGTCAGTTATGTTTTGTGTACCTTTGGTAGAATTTTTGAGAAGAGATTTGATTTGTTTGATGCATCCACGAGACGGTTTGGCATACGTGTTGGCTAGGATATTCCAGGCCTCCATCGATGTCTTGGCTCTAGCAACAAAAGAGACAATCATGGGGGAGAGAGAGCCAATCAATGCATTGAGAATGAGTTGATCTTGACGAAACCAAACACTGTAGGCAGGATTTGGAGAGGTGATGTTATTGACTGTGAGAGTGGTTGGCGGACAGGGCTTCGAGCCATCGATATAGCCAACAAGATCATAACCGAAGAAAAGAGTTTGGAATTGAAGTTTCCAGGACATGTAGTTGGTGGTAGTGAGTTTGAGTGGAGCCTGGGCAGAGATATTAATGGTGATCAGATGGAACTCATTGGAGCGGACGGCTGTGGAGTTGACAGGTGTGACATTAATAATATTCGGAGCAGATGTGGGAGAGATGGAGATAGGATTTGGTTCGATGGAGGAGGCTAAGGGTGCACTGGTGTCTGTTTCTGGTAATGTGGCGTGTGGGTCTGATACCATAAACGATTAAAGAAGTTTAGGTGAATAATTTTCCACTACCGTTTTCATTAATCATAGAGTAAAATATATAGTACAGCTTTTGGAGAGCAACTAAACTACTTATAGAACTAGGAGACCTCATGAGATAAGAATACAATTTAAATTACAACACTAGATGATAAATATAAAGATAATTACAGAGAATTACAGGAGATAAATACAACACGAGAACATGTCATCCAATATACCATTCACTTCCAATTTAATCTTTTATAATTTTTATATAATTGGTTTTTTTTTTTTTTTTTTTTTTTTTTTTTTTTTTTTTTTTTGTTAATATTACAAGCACTGATGTCAAAATTATTTAAAAATTAAAACTCACAAATAAAATAAACAAAAATATGCATGTGTTAAAAAAAAAAAACTGTGCATATGTCATTATTATATTTTTTATGAGTAAAGTACAATTTTACCCCTACACAGTTAAAGTTGACTAATGGAACTTAGTTAGAGGGACTAATTTGGCACTTGAGAAAAATGTAAAGACCAATTTGGTCACTTTTGTAAAAGTCGCAAACAACTTAGAATTTGAAAAAAAAAAAAAAAAAATCCAGAACCTAATTGGTAATTGCCCTTTTTTCTAACATTCATCTTTGTATTCCTCTTAGTTCTTACAACCTCTCACCTTCTAACCTTCATCTTTATCTGAGATTTTGAGCATCTTTATCTCTAAATTTTTAAAACCCCCTGGCTAAAGATTTCATATATTTGGGTATTAATTTTTTTTTTCCTCTTATAAATCTGAAAACATAAAAATTATGTTTTGATTTGTTGATTAAAAAAAAAAAAAAAAAAAAAAACAATGGAGGCCACCATTGAAGGAGGCCTCACCTGGAGAAAGAACTACTACCTCTAGATTGGAGGAGGAAGCCAGTGCTTCCTCTGTCTATCAGTGCTTTCGTCGGAAACTAAAAGAGACTAACCTCCTCGATTTTTTTTTTTCAATTTTTAATATATTAACTATAGAAAATAAATGGATTGAGATGATTTTTTTTTTTTTTTTTCGGTAAAAGGAAGGAGGAAAAGAGAATGAAGCTAGTTGGAACTTAGAAGAAAAAAAAGTAGTTGCAGAGGAAGACGAAGATGAAGGTGAGAAGGTGAATAGAGATTCATGATCTGTCAATATTTTTTACGAGGGAATTTCACTAAAGTCCCTACTTTTTTGTCAAAATGTCACATATTTGAATATCTTTGCCATATTAGCAACTCCAATCCCTTGTTTCTCCAAAATACATCACTTTAGTCCTTTGACCAAAAAAACTAACAGTCAATTTTAACTATATATGTAAAACTACGAATTTACCCTTGTTAATACAATATAAACCTAAAAGGTCAATTTTGTCCTCAAAAGGTTTTGTTATTACACCTTTACTTTAAAAAAAAAAAAAAAAAATCAAATAGTTTCAAGATTTTAACATTAAAATGATTATTTCAAAAATAAATAATATTTATTCTCAAAAAATTAATATTTTAAATGGTTTTTTTTTTTTTACAATATCTATTAATTTGGGACAACGTATTTTTTTGAAAGTTTTCGCCATTGGTAGGATTCGAGCCGCTGACCTGGGAGTCATTTACCCAAACCCCAAGTTCGTCCATCTACCAGTTGAGTTACGCCCATGTCGACATATTTTAAATGGTTTATAAAGTTAAATTAACACAAAAATGTATTTGTTTTTTGAAAGATACACAAAAATTTATTAAGATCTTATTATAAAACAAAAAATTATGGATAATAGAAAAATATTTAAAAAAAGAATTACAATTTTAAATTAGAAAAAAAAAAGGATAATAGAAAATATTAAGAAAAAAAAAAACACTTACAGTTTTAAAAACATAAAAATATTAATGTATAATAGGAACATATTACAAAACAGTTAAAATAAATAAAAATTTTTTAAAAGAAAAGAAATCAAGGGATCGCCGAGATGGAGATCCAGTTGATGGATCACCATCACCTCCATACCCAATTTTGGATTATTGCCACACTCAATTTGGCTTTTGCCTTCTCGATTCTCTTCTTCATTTGCATCATCATTGTTAAAATAAGGGGTTTAATTGGATTCATCATCATCATCAAACAACACACATCAAAACAGAGCAACACAACAAATAAACTGAGTACATCAAAACAGAGTAGCAAAACAAAGAAAGAACATGAAAACAAAATACAACAAAAGAAAACAATCACAGCGAAACAAACCCACCCCTATTCAGGCTTATCAGTCTCTATCTCCTTACTAATGCAACCAGGAAAGTCTTCCATCAAGTGAGCATCTTCAGAAATCCCCAACGTGAACTCAGTAGTTGGGTGCCATAAACAAAGAGAATTGTTTTATGATTTGGGTGACATTAAGGTTAGAAAATCAATAGTTCGTTTTCTTGCTTTTGATTATGGACAAACAAAGAGAATTGCTTTAAGATTTGGGTAACACAAACAACCATTCAAGGTGTTACACGGCGGAGTATCAGTGTTGATCGGAGATGGAGATCCTTTGGATATCTGGATCTACATCACATCCTGAAACGATAGAGATCCAGATCTCCATCGCCCCAATGATTTTTTAATTTTTTTAATTTTTGTTGTTATATGTTATTATATAAAAAGACTGAAATAACTTTAGTTCCGTTAAGTTTGACTAACATTTGACTAATTGAAGGACTAAAGTGATGTATTTTGAAAAAACAAGGGAATGAAGTTGTTAATATGGCAAAAACGTTTAAATAGGTGACATCTCGCTAAAAAGTAGGGACTTTAGTGAAATTATCCCTTTTTTTAGAGAAGTGCTAGATACACTTTCTCAACCTACTCATTCAACCCACTCAACCTACTCATTCAACCCACTCTCTGTTCATTTGTTGACATGTGGACAACATGAAACTCCTAACCTTTATAAATAGCCTCCTTTTGTATTTTATTAACGATGTAAACCAACAATTAATTTCTTAGATTACTCTTCTTCATCTACGTCAACAAAGTGTTATTTAATATCAGTTATATATATATATATATATATATATATATATACAGAAATTCTATTATCAGTTCGAACTGACAAAAGTTATATCGGTTCCTTGCATGTGGGCCATTGGATTTAAATACTTTGACTTGGCTGTATGCACTTGTCAGTCAAAGTATTTAAATCCAGTGGTCCACATACAAAGAACTGATATAATTTTTGTCAGTTCGAACTAATAATAGAAAGACTGTATGTGTATATATATATATATATAAAGTCAGTGGCTTGTGTTGGCAATGTTTGAATGACCTTGAATAATTAAACACGTAATTAGGAATTATATATATAAAAAAATTGTAACATATAAATAGAAATATGATAGTATTTCAGCTATAAAAAAATAGATATAACTATATATAGATTATATTTTACTGCTTGCGAAGAAACTTAATCTACCTATTGATATAAGGTTTGAAACATGATTTCAAAATAAAGAAGTTCGATTTAAAAATTTAATACAATACAATAAAATTATTTAATAAAAAAACTTTTAAAAAATTATCTAGATAGAGGCATAGAGTGAGAAGACAACTTCTGTTTGCAAATGGTGAGAATTGGAGTTTACCTAAGAAAAAAAAAAATCAATATAAAAATTTAACCCAATACAATAAAATTATTTAATATGAAAATCGATTAAAAAATTACCTAGATACAATTGTAACAATGGTGAGAGGACATCTTATATTTGAAAATGCTAAGAATTGTACAAACAAATTCCGAAACAGAAATTCAAATAAAAGAAGTTCAATATAAAAATTTAACCCAATACAATAAAATTATTTAATAAAAAAAAAAACCAATAAAAAATGACCTAGACATAGGTGTAAGTTTATACCAGCGGTCAAGACAATTTATGTTTGTAAATGGTAAGAGTTTGAGTTAACTCAGACTTGATGGAACTGTATATTTTTTCTTTAAAAAAAAAAAACTGATATTAAATAACAATGTGTTAATGTTAAAGAAGAAGGGTAATCTAAGAAATTAGTTGTTGGTTTACTGTGTAAATAAAATGAAAAAGAATACTATTTATAAATGTTAGAAGTTTAATGTGAGTGAATTAATGTTGTCCACATATTAACACATAGGTTGAGAGAGTGTATCTATCTCTCCTCTATTTCTATTTTTTATGATGTGGCTTTGGTTTGTAAAATTAAATGACGTGTTTAAATATCATCGCCACATCATACTTTATCTCAAAGACTCAAATGTATCGAAGTTTCTCCCCTTACTTATTTAAGGACAGAGACATCTCAACAACAAGTGACAAGTCACAACGTAAATTAGATATTGCCTGCCATTTTCCGTATATTTATCAACCTTCAATGCAATTTTTTTTTTCTTTTCAAAGTGATGTATCAAATGAACAGTATTACTCGACACAAAATTAATTTTTATTTGGTCCCACACTCGGACAATTAATTGCACATGCGAGTTGTAATTGTATCTCTTGCATGAGTTTGGTAATTGAGAATTACTTATGATAAGTATATTTATTTGGATTTAAAAATATATATATATATACGTATTGGTTTGGATTTTGAAAACACAATACATTGACCATAAACACCATTTGAGTGAAACCCACATCAGAATATTCGTGATCATGAGTTTCTTTATTTATTTTTTCTTTTTTGAACTAGGTTTCTTTATTGGCTATCATTGGATTGTTGGCTAATAAAAATTAATTATCATTATTTGTGAAATAATAAATTAATTAAAAATAATTATATTTTGTTAAAATACTTTATATCTATTTTAAGGGCATCTCTAATGCTATTATGCATTTGGAAAAAATTGAGTGCTACATATGATAGTTAAATAATAAGGTAAAAAAAAGCATCTTCAATACAATTATCTAACTTGATTATGAAGGTGATGTGGTAAATGTTGTTAAAGAATATGGAGTTGGGTTTCTAATTTTAGAATCCTGACCTAAAACAGTTGAAGATAATAGTCTACATTTAAAGATAATAGAAGTAAAATAAATAAATAAATAAATCTCAACCATTTATTACACATGTCACCAAATCTATGCAGGTCAGAGCATCTCCAATAATCGTTGACAGGACAACGATGTCGAGAAACTTGCTTTCTATGTGGCATAAAAATAGACTTTATAGACAATCAACTTAAAATTTGGTCTCCAATGCTTCGGTTTAAAATACAAATTTTTTTTAATGACGTATCCATTTTTTTTCCTATTTTATTTTTTATTTTATTTTCTTACCAAAAATAGATGAAAAATTAATGTCAATTTTAAATACTTGCTGGATCAACCGAAAAAAATAGCCGTGCAACAAACATTTGAAAGTAGACGGTCATGTTGACAATGTCTAATATTTTTTTTTTTTGCCACATCAACTTGAGGTTGAATATGCACGGCTGCTTTGGAGAAAGATTTATTAACAGAATGTTTGTTAATCAAGTCACTCTTGCATTGGAGATGCTCTTAGGACAAAGGTCATATAGCAAGGATCCAAATTAATGCTGACTAGGATTTCTAACTTTTTCCCACCAATAATATTACACCTCATTTAATTGTAAAATAAAAGAGGAGAGAGAATGAGATAAATGTTATAAGATGATTGGTCAAAATAGATATATTTGATTTAACAATAATGCTACTTTGCCAAAAAAAAGTCTCTCATAGGTATTTTCTCTGAAATACTGGTTGTGAGAGTAGACGGGTTTGACGGCACTGACAAAGGGTCGTAAGAGGTTGGTAGTGACTTTTCTGGTAGGGGTGTTCATATTTTTGTAGTTTACTTTTGAGGATGGGGTCAGCAGAAATTGAGAAGTTGTGTGCATCATTATCGATCAGAGAGAGGGAGGGACCGGTTCAAAAACTACATGGTGGGTTAGAGGTTAGGGGGTGGCCTTTTGCCTGGCTGGGAAGATCTTATCGCCTGATTTGGTGAATAAAGATGCTTTTAGAGCTTTGATTCCGAGGATATGGAAACTGCGAGGGAGTGTTGATATTGAAGTGGTGACTAGTAATGTCTTTGCTTTTCACTTTCAGTTACCGGAAGATCGTCGGAAAGTTCTTGCAGGTAGACCTTGGTGTTTTGATGATTCACTCATTGTCCTTGAAGAACCAAAAGGTAAGGGAGATATTAAGGGATTGAAATTTGATGTGGTAGACTTCTGGGTGCAAATATCCAATCTATCGTTACTTTGCATGACTAAGGAGATTGCCCACTTCTTGGGTGGGATTATTGGGGATGTAAAGGAAGTGGATACTGGCCCAACAAGGGATTGCTTGGGGAAGTTCTTGAGAGTTCGTGTTGTGGTCGAAATTACGAAACCTTTACGATGATTCCTAAGAGTTGATGTCCCAGGAGATGGGGAGGAGACTGCTATGCCTATTCAATATGAAAGGTTACCAAGCTTCTGCTTCAGCTGTGGATTGGTGGGGCACACTATCCGTGGTTGCCCATCGGCGGGGGGTTAGCTGCCAACTATGGGTAAGGATCTGCAGTTTGGAGCCTGGTTACGGGCTACTAATACCTCTAGATCGACGGGGAATCGGGAGTGGAATTCGTAGAACTTTTCAGGGGGATATAGAAGGTCGAATCAAGTAGGAGTGGAAAACAAGAAAAATAATGAACAACCGGTAGATGGCGACAGCGGTCCAAGAAAATTAGTAACCTGGTTGGCTGATCGAAAGGTGCCAGAGAGGATAGGGGATTCTGGTTTGGTTGGCGAGATTTACGCGAATAGAAATGGAATGTTTGGAAGGGAGGATTCAAATTCAAATTTGAATTCAAATGAATTATTGGGCCGTAATTCAGGGGATTATGGTGTACAAGGAAAGAAACTCTCAGATAGAGAGACGATTGATTTCGTGGTCAATAAGGATAGTAGTGCTGTTGAGTTGGAGGGGGTGATGCCAAACATAAAAATTGATAGGCTGGATCCGAAGCCCATTTTCGTCTTTGGGTCTAGTGGTGAGGCTATACTTGGAGATAAGCTTAATTTTTTGGAAGGAAAGGTTATTAATAGAGGCCCAAGTGAGAATTCACTGAAGCCCAATAACCATGTTTTAAGAGATGCGGGGGAGACTGGTGAAATTAATAGAAGTAAATAAGCTGAAATAAACAGGGGTTTAACGGTGAGCATTGTTGAGGACATAAAGGGAAGTGGCAACTCTAGTAGGAAGGTTGGACAATGGAAAAAGGTAACAAGAAATAAGCAGGTGGTGGAACGAGTCTTGGTTCAGGACCAGAATTGTGGTAAGAGGAAGGAGATTGTGACAGAGGATTATTTCGAGGATGGGTTCAAAAAATCCAAGGTTGATTCGTCGATGTCAGATTCAGAATTTTTATCGACCGGCCAGAAGTCCCTAGCCCGTCGAACTCAATGAATTGCATATCTTGGAACACTCGTGGGTTAGGAAATCGATGGGCATTTCGTGCGCTTTCGGATTTGAAGAAGGGCTTCAATCCGGATATTTTATTTTTAATCGAAACAAAGTCAGACAATAAACAGATGGAAGTGTTGCGTGTTTGTTTGGGGTTCTGTGGAAAATTGGTTGTTGACAAAGTGGGAGACAGTGGTGGGGTGTGTATGTTCTGGTCTACTAAGGTTAGTGTGGATTTGATTTCGTATTCACGGTATCACATTGATACTAGAGTTATTTCCCATAATGCTAAAGTGTGGAGACTAACTGGGTTCTAAGGCAATCTTGAACCTAGTTTGAGACAACATGCATGGACGTTATTACGAAGACTGAAAGGTATGGCTTCCTTGCCTTAGTTGGTTTTTTGTGATTTTAATGAGATTCTTGTTGAATCTGAAAAAGTTAGGGGAAGCTTGCATCCTCAACAGCTTATGGATAATTTTCGGGAAGCGTTGGATGATTGTGAGCTGAATGATTTGGGGTTCATGGGGCCTTGCTTCACATGGACAAATAGAAGGGATAGGGGTTTAATTATGAAGAGATTAGATAAAGGTGTGTGTTGCTATGATTGGAAGGTTTTATTCCCTGACTCGAGAGTGACTAACCTGGGGTTTTGGTCTTCTAATCATAGAGCTTTGTTGGTTGAAGTGTTGGATGAGGGAAGAATGAATGATGGTCGGCGAAATAATTCGGCTCAAAGATTCCATTTTGAAGCTACTTGGGTTGAAGATGAGGATTATAGGAAGATAGTGTGTGAAAGTTGGGGTGGGCGGGTTGCTGACAGTAACATGTGTTAGGTGATGGATAGTGTCAAGGTGTGTGCAAAGAGGTTAGCTAGTTGGAACAAGTTGAAGCGTAGGAGACTGCATAAGGATATTGACAGGAAAAAAGCTGAGTTGCTGGCAACCTCAAGTGATCCATGGGTAGAGTCTTGGAAGAATATCAGACATATTGAGAATCAACTTGATGGGTTACTCGAGATTGAGGAATGCTATTGGAAACAGAGATCTAGACAGGATTGGCTTAAGGGGGGTGACCGCAATACCAAGTTTTTGCATGCTGCGTCAATGACTTGTAAGGTGAAAAACAAGATCATGGGTTTGATTGGGTCTGATGGTGTGTTGTGGGAGACTCAAACTAACATTCAAGAGTGTGTTGTTGATTATTTTTCTAGGATATTTTGCTCTAACCAATCTTCTGAGAGTCAGTGGCAAGAGGTTCTTCAAGCAGTCCCTTGCAAGCTATCTCAGAGGAAGAAAAATCTTTTGGACTTGCCTTTTTCGACTTTGGAGGTAAAAAATACAGTTTTTAACATGTTCCCTACTAAGGCTTCGGGGGTGGATGGTATGCCGGCTTTATTTTACCAGACCTATTGGGATTCAATTGGCGACACTGTAACAGCGGTTTGTCTTCGATGTCTTAATCAAGGTGACTCTCTGGAAGTGGTGAATAAGACCTTAGAACGTTGATTCCTAAATGTCCAAATGCTAATCGTATGTCGGACTTTCGCCCAATTAGCCTCTGTAACGTGTCTTACCAGATTGTGGCCAAGACCCTGGCTAATAGATTAAGACTAGTGTTAGATGAGGTCATCTCGGAGTCTCAGAGTGCTTTTGTGCCAAGTAGGTTGATTTTGGATAACGCAGTGATCGGTTTTGAATGTATCCATGGTCTGAGGACGTGAGTGCGTAAAAAAGGCTCTGTTGTTGATATGTCAAAGGCGTATGATCGGGTGGAGTGGGGATTCCTATCTACAATGATGTTAAGGCTTGGGTTTTCTGAGGATTGGGTAGATAGAATAATGAGGTGTGTGACTTCTGTCACGTTTTCTTTCTTGGTGAATGGTGAAATTTGTGGTGATTTAAAACCTTCGAAAGGTTTGCAGCAGGGGGACCCCTTATCCCCCTATTTGTTCTTAATCTGCATTGAGGCCTTCTCCTGTCTCATTAACAAAGCTGCTTCGTCTGGTAATATTTCGGGCTATAGGTGTGGTAGTATAGGTCCGTTTATTTCACATTTGTTATTCGCGGATGATAATCTGCTCTTTGCTAGAGCAACTGTTAGGGATTGTGAGTTTATTAAGAAGATTTTGACCATGTATGCGGCTGCCTCTGGTCAAGTGATCAACTACAATAAGTCGGCCCTGTATGTTAGCTGTTCGGTCTTTCAGGTGCTTGGTTCACGTTTGGCTCAAGTTGTGAAGGTTAATTTAGTCAGATGTCATGAGCGTTGTTTAGGCTTACCAAGTTTTGCTAGTAGGAATAAGAAACATCTTTTCAACAATATTAAAGAGCGGATTTGGAATAAAGTTCAAGGGTGGCAGAATTGCCTCTTTTCTGCTGGGGGTAAGGAGGTTTTACTGAAGGCGGTGGTCCAGTCGATCCCCACATATGCTATGAACCTTTTTCGCCTTCTGAAGGGTCTCATTCAGGATATCCATCGGTTATGTAATTGGTTTTGGTGGGGGTCTTCGAAGATGGAGAAAAAGATTCATTGGTGCTCCTGGGAAAGGCTTTGTGTTAGTAAGAATCAAGGTGGGCTTGGATTCCGTGACATTGCTCTTTTTAACCAAGCTATGCTGGCAAAACAATGCTGGAGGCTTGCTACTAGTCCCAACTCCTTGCTTGCGAAGGTGATTAAAGGTAGGTACTTCCCTACGTCTAGCTTTTTAAATGATGATGTTTGTAGATCAAGTTCGTATGTTTGGAAAAGTTTCCTTTGGGGTCGAGAGATGTTGTTGGCTGGCACAAGATGGAGAGTTAGTGCTCGCTCCTTCTTATCAATTTATTCGAATAGGTTGATCCCTCGCCAATACTCCTTTCTGGTCCAATCTCCTTCGGTTTTAGGTGAGTAGTCCCTTGTTAGATCGCTAATTTTAGACTCGGGTCAGTGGAAGTCCCAGTTGATTCATGAGTCCTTCTTGGAAGAAGAGGCTGAAGCTATTCTTAGCTTGCCTTTAAGCACTAATTGTATGGAAGATTCTCTCCTTTGGCATTTTGATAAGTCTGGTAAGTATACAGTTAAGAGTGGGTATAATTTAGGCAAAGTTCTACAGTCTCAGGATAAAGCCTCTGGCTCTAAGACTGACAAGTGGTGGACTTTGCTTTGGAAGCTACAAATTCCCTCAAAATTAAGATTTTCATTTGGCGAGCCTATCGTAATTGGCTGCCAACGCTAGGAAATTTGGTTGGTAGGGGTGTCCAGGTTGATGTGTTTTGCCCTGTTTGTAAGAAGGTTCCAGAGACCTCGATGCATGCTGTGTGGGGGTTTCGTAGTGTTAAAGAAACTCGTCAGTCCTGCTACCTTTTGAAGGATTTTTGCTGGAGAGATAATATGCAGCTGCAGGATCTTTTTGTTTACTGCTGTAATGTTTTAAAAAAGGATGAATTAGAGTTGATGTGTGTTGTTTTCTGGCGGGTGTGGTACTGGCGCAATCAGTTTGTTCATTCCTCCTCAAATGCTAGGAACGAATATATTGTTGCTTGGGCTACTGATATGTGGAAGATTTTCGTAAGGCGAATTTAGTTGATAAAAACCGTCCTCTTCCTAGAGCTGTTCATTATTCTTCTGCGAAATGGTGTAAACCAACCCCTGGTACTTTCAAAATTAACACTGATGCTACAATTAAAAAGGATATTCATCTGGTTGGCTTTGGATCTCTCGTTAGAAATTCTGATGGGGGAGTTTTGATGTCTGCTGCGCAAAGAGTGACTGCTTGCTATGATGCTTCCATGGCTGAAGCTGTGCTATTCTTCATGATCTTCGGTTGGCTATTGATAATAATTTCCTGCCTACTGTTCTTGAGAGCGACTCAAAGAGGGTGGTATATCTGATTAATTCTTGCTCTGATTCTGCTATTTTTGCTGATATTAGTGTCTTTATCAGTGACATTGTGGCTCTTTCTAGTCAGTTTGGGATCTCTATTTCTTTTGTTCTAAGGGTAGCCAATAAGGCTGCCCATGCTTTAGCTAAATTAGCTTTTGTTTTTGATGATGCGTGTTAGTGGCAGGATTGTTGCCCTCCTTGCCTTTTGCATCTTATCAGCTTGGATTGTTCTGTTTAGTTTGGTTTAATGAATTTCCCCTTTTCAAAAATAATAATAATGCTACTTTGCCGAAATGATGTGGCATCATTGCAATCCATTCATTTAAATTGTATTAGATTTGCATGATTTAAATGAATGGATTACATTGTTGCCACATCATTTGAGCAATGTAGTATTAATAAAAGAGGAGAGAGAGTGAAATAATTGTTTTAAGATGATTGGTCAAAAACAAATGTGGCACTAGTTATTGGAGATACTCTAAGAGCATCTCCAATGCAAATATGCATTTTTGGGTTTCTAACTAGTGACACATTAACATATATATTGAATATGGATCCATTTTGTCAAAAAATTTTATGAAACACATGTTCTCAATTCCAATGCAATTACCTAAAATCAAATATGTATCCATTTTTAACCAATCATTTATCTCATTCTTTCTCCTCTTTTATTTTATAATTAAATGAGATGTAATATTATTGGTGGGAAAAAGTTAGAAATCCTAGTTAGCATTTCTAAGAGCATCTCCAATGCTATTATGCATTTGGAGAAAATGGAGTGCCACATAGGATATATATTAAAAAAGTTAGAAAAACTCTCTCCAATGCTATTATCTAAGTTGAATATGGAGATGATGTGACCAAAAAAAAGTTAGAGAATATGGAGTTGAGTTTCTAATTCTAGAAACTCTCATAGAAATGCTAACTAGGATTTTTAACTTTTTCCACCAATAAGATTAAATCTTTCAACTATTTCCACCAATAAGATTAAACCTCATTTAATTGTAAAATAAAAGAGGAGAGAGAGTGTAATAATTGTTTTATTATGCTTGAACATAAAATGGATGCATATTTGACTTTAGATAATTGTATTGGAGACATGAATATGCATTTCTCTAAAAAAATTTCAAAAGTGGGCTCATAATAAATAAAAATGATGATGTGACTAGGGATGGCAAGGGGTCGGGTTTGGGCGGGTTTTGCAAAATCCAAACCCACACCACGAAATTTTTCATCACCCACGCCCACCCACGAACCCGCGAAAATAAACGGGTTCGGGTTTGGGTTTCACCCACGGGTTTTATACGGGTTCACGGGTTCGCGGGTCACATCCACCAACCCGTAAAAATATATTAATTTATAAATATTTAATATTTAATTTTATTTATTTATACAATAAAAAACTCCTCTTTATTTATAATATATCATGGAGAATTACAAATACAAGTGTGTTTCTTAGTTGAGACAAGAGGCAAAGAACATTATATATATATAGCTAATGGTAGAACTTTGCACTCTTGTTTTTTCAATGTGGGACTTTTGAAAATCCTACATTGAAAAAACAAGAGTGCAAGGTTCTACCATTAGCTATATATAAATGAGAGTTGAGAATTGTAATTCTCAAATTTAGAATGAGTGGAGTTTTTATATTTTATTCTTTATATGGTTAAAAAGTTTCCATTGGAGTTTAAATTTATAATATTTTAAATACTAAATATTATATAATTTTTATTTATGCGGGTTCGCGGGTTCACCTACGGGTTCGTTTTCCAAACCCACACCCACACCCACACCCAAACTCGCTGGGTTTTTCTTTATACGGGTTCGCGGGTTCGTAGGTTGTAAATTCACCACCCAAAACCGACCCTACAGGGTTGGGTTCGGGCGGGTGCCCGCGGGTGCGGGTCAAATTGCCATCCCTAGATGTGACACTATTTAGAAACTCAAAAATGCATATTTGCATTGGAGATGCTCTAAGAGAGTTTTTAAAGTTAGAATCCTAACATCATATTCTCTAAAAAAAAAAATCAAGCTGGGTAATTGCATTAAAGATGTTTTTTTTTATCTCATTATCTAACTATTCTATGTGGCACTCAATTTTCTTCAAATGCATAATAGTAATGGAGATGTTCTAAGGCTTTTATATCTATTTTTTTATATTTACTATTAAACTCTTTATATAAAAAACATATAATTTAAAACTGATTGAAAATAGTTTTATTAAACAAAAAATTATTAAATTCCTTACATAAAAAAGATATAATTTAAAATATTTTTATATTATTTAAAAATATTGAAAATAATTTTATTACATAAAAAAAATATTTAGATCGAATTATATCTAATCGTCCAACATCCAATCTAATTTAGTATAGCATATAGGCATGCCAATCGAAGCTTTAATAGAATCATACGAGTGGTTGAAAAATAAGGATAAAGTTTTGAGGTCCTTATTTGATCATGTTAAGCATTGATTAGCAGTAGCACTAAGTATGGGTGGCTAAAAATTTGATGAAAAAGAAATCACAATCCTAATGAAGGATTCAAAGATCTGGCAAAGCATCTTATTTTGTTTTATATCATCTCCGATGCATGTGTCAATGTCAATGTCAAATTTGACACAAAAAAGAGTAAAATATCATATTTGACACATCAATTTTGGATTGTGCAACAATGTATAGTTATATTTAAAATGCTATTTTTATTATTTTATTAATTAAAATTATAAAAGTCAACACTTACCATTAATACATTCATAGAATAGAATAGTTGCAAATGAAATAGAATTTGATTGAAATATCATTAATGAACATTAAATTTAAATTATTTTAAAATTTTGAAAAATATATATAATGATATTTTTGTAATTAAAAAGGAGTATTTATTGCTGTACCAAATTTGACATATGCTATATTATAAAGGGGTCGTTTGTTTTTTTGTCTGAAGACTGAACGGTCCTGAATTTTTCTAAAGACTAAATAGGGACTGAAATCTGAATTTGAATTACATGTTTTTTTTTTTTTTTTTTTTCCCTCATATCTGAATGTATTGTCAACACGTTTGTTTTTTTAAAAGTAAAATTGTCTGAAAATAAGTAATTTTACATTTATACCCATATTAAATAATTATACATATAATATGGAATAAAAACAATCTAAAAATAATAATTATATAGAACACATATGATCATGATCTTCTTCTTCGATTACAAATAAACTTCATTTTTACTAAGAAAATAAAAGGGGCAACATGAAAACTCACACAAAACACTCTAATATATATATATATATATACATCACTCTAATATCATAATAAAATATTGATATTAAACACCAATATGAGAAGTGATTAGGGTTCTTTTTTATTTTTAAAGTTATTTACAATAATTAATATATTAAAAATAAAGATTTCTATACTATATATAATTATGATAAAATTGGAAATATGTTATATAGGGGGATAATATCGGAGGAAAAGATTTTTGATTGCATTTAATGCAATTCAGTGATTTGCAATTAAATGAAAAATTATAATTTTTTACTTTTTATTTTAAGTTGTTTTTTGGTATTTTTAAGTTGTTTGACCACTTAAAAAAACAAACAAAACGATTTAATAATTATTATTCAGACCCATTAAGTTTTAAGTGAAAAGAACAAACAACCCCTATATGTTTGAATAACATATGCCAAATTTGGCACAATATTTGACACTGTATTGGAGTATGATTTTTATGCTCTATGCTAAATTATAGCATTGGCACAATAATTTAGAATCATATACTGAGTGGTTGAAAAATAAGGATAAAGTTTTGAGGTCCTTATTTGATCATGTTAAGCATTAATTAGCAGTAGCACTAAGTATGGGTGGCTACAAATTAGATAAAAAAGAAATCACAATCCTAATCAGGGATTCAAAGATCAGGCAAAACATCTTATTTTGTCTTATACCATCTCCAATGTATGTGTAAATGCCAATGCCAAATTTGGCACAAAAAAGACTAAAATGTTATATTTGACACATCAATTCTGGATTGTGCTCTAATGTACAGTTCTATTTAAATGCTATTTTTATTATTTTATTAATTAAAATAAAATTCAATACTTACCATTAATACATTTATAGAATAGTTGCAAATGAAATAGATTTTGATTGAAATATCATTAATGTACATTAAATTTAAATTATTTTAAACATTTTAAAAATATATATAATGATACTTTTGTAATTAAAAAAAAGCATTTATTGCTGTGCCAAATTTGGCATATGTTATACTACAAAGGGGTCGTTTTGTTTTTTTGTCTGAAGACTGAACGGTCCTAAATTTTTCTAAAGACTAAATAGGAACTGAAATCTGAACTTGAATGACATGTTTGTTTTTTAAAAGTAAAATTGTCTGAAAATAAGTAATTTTACATTTATACCCATATTAAACAATTATACATATAATATGGAATAAAAACAATCTAAAAATAATAATTATATAGAACACATATGATCATGATCTTCTTTTTCAATTACAAACAAACTTCATTTTTATTAAGAAAAGAAAAGGGTTTTTTTTTTTTTTTTTTTTCAAAAAATAAAAGAGGCAACATGAAAACTCACACAAAACATTCTCTCTCTCTATATATATATACATCACCCTAATATCATAATAAAGTATTAATATTAAACACCAATATGAGAAGTGATTATGGTTCTTTTTATTTTTGAAGCTATTTAAAATAATTAATATATTCAAAATAAAGATTTCTATACCATATATAATTATGATGAAATTGGAAATATGTTATAAATGAGGATAATATCGGAAGAAAAGATTTTGTATTGCATTTAATGCAATTCAGTGATTCGCAATTAAGTGAAAAGTTAGAATTTTTTACTTTTTATTTTAAGTTGTTTTTTTTTTGGTATTTTTAAGTTATTTAACCACTAAAAAAACAAACTTATGAGATAAATGTTATAAGATGATTGGTCAAAATAGATACATATTTGATTTAACAATAATCTAATTTGCCCAAATAATGTGGTATCATTGCAATCCATTTATTTAAATTGTATTAAACTTGCATGATTTAAATGAATGGATTACATTGTTGCCACATCATTTGGGCAATGTAGCATTAATAAAAGAGGAGAGATAGTGAAATAATTATTTAAAGATGATTGGTCAAAAATAAATGTGTCACTATTTAATGGAGATACTCTAAGAGCATCTCCAATGCAAAATATGCATTTTTGGGTTTCTAACTAGTGATACATCAACATATATATTAAATATGGATCCATTTTGTCAATTTTTTTTAAGAAACGTATATTCTCATCTCCAATGCAATTATCTAAAATCAAATATGTATCTATTTTTGACCAATCGTTTATCTCATTCTTTCTCCTATTTTATTTTATAATTAAATGAGAGGTAATATTATTGGTGGGAAAAAGTTAGAAATCCTAGTTAGAATTTCTAAAAGAGTTTCTAAAGTTAGAAACCTAACATCATATTCTCTAAAAAAATAATCAAGTTAGATAATTACATTTAAGATGTTTTTTCTATCTCATTATCTAACTATTCTATATTGCACTCAATTTTCTTCAAATGCATAATAGCATTAGAGATGCTCTAAGGCTTTTATATCTATTTTTTATATTTACTAGTAAACTCTTTATATAAAAAACATATAATTTAAAATATTTTATATTATTTAAAAATGATTGAAAATAGTTTTATTAAACAAAAAATTATTAAATTCCTTACATAAAAAAAAAAAGATATAATTTAAAATATTTTTATATTATTTAAAAATATTGAAAATAATTTTATTACATAAAAAAATATTTAGATCGAATTATGTCTAATCATCCGGCATCCAATCTAATTTAGTATAGCATATTGGCATACCAATCGAAGCTTTAATAGAATCATACGAGTGGTTGAAAAATAAAGATTAAGTTTTGAGGTCCTTATTTGATCATGTTAAGCATTAATTAGCAGTAGCACTAATTATGGTTGGCTACACATTTGATGAAAAAGAAATCACAATCCTAATGAAGGATTCAAAGATTTGGCAAAAACATCTTATTTTCTCTTATACCATCTCCAATGCATGTGTAAATGTTAATGTCAATGTCAAGTTTGATACAAAAAAGAGTAAAATGTCATATTTGGTACATCAATTTTGGATTGTACTCCAATGTACAGTTCTATTTAAAATGCTAATTTTATTATTTTATTAATTAAAATTATAAAAGTCAACACTTACCATTAATACATTTATAGAATATAATAGTTGCAAATGAAATAGATTTTGATTGAAATATCATTAATGTACATTAAATTTAAATTATTTTAAACATTTGAAAAATACATATAATGATATTTTTGTAATTAAAAAGGAGCATTTATTGCTGTGCCAAATTTGGCATATGCTATATTATAAAGGGGTCATTTGTTTTTTTGTCTGAAGACTGAACAGTCCTGAATTTTTCTAAAGACTAAATAGGGATTGAATTCTGAATTTGAATTACATGTTTTTTTTTTCCCTCACATCTGAATGTATTGTCAACACGTTTGTTTTTTAAAAGTAAAATTATCTGAAAATAAGTAATTTTACATTTATACCCATATTAAATAATTATACATATAATATGGAATAAAAACAATCTAAAAATAATAATTATATAGAACACATATGATCATGATCTTTTTCTTCAATTACAAATAAACTTCATTTTTACTAAGAAAATAAAATGTTTTTTTTTCAAAAAATAAAAGGGGCAACAGAAAAACTCACACAAAACACTCTAATATATATATATATATATCAGTGAGTCTCTCATGAGGGATCCCTTATTTTAATTTCGGTAAGGACAATGATGAAAACACATTGAATTTAATGAATTTTAATCTGAATTTTTTTGTGGATTATGATTTCAATGAAATATACATATGTACAAAATTTGAGAATTTTCCGAGTGCTAGAACTATTTTCTTGAATTTTCCTATATTTCGCCTATTTTCCGATGCCTTCGTATTTAACAAAATTTGGATAAATAGTTCTAGTACTCAGAAAATTCTCAAATTTTGTACATATGTATATTTCATTGAAATCATCATCCACAAAAAAATTCAGATTAAAATTCATTAAACTCAATGTGTTTTCATCATGGTCCTTACCGAAATTAAAATAAGGGATCCCTCATGAGAGACTCACTGTATATATATATATATATATATATATATATATATACATCACCCTAATATCATAATAAAGTATTGATATTAAACACCAGTATGAGAAGTGATTAGGGTTCTTTTTTATTTTTAAAGTTATTTGCAATAATTAATATATTAAAAATAAAGATTTATATACCATATATAATTATGATAAAATTGGAAATATGTTATATATTGGGATAATATCGGAAGAAAAGATTTTAGATTGCATTTAATGCAATTCAGTGATTTGTAATTAAATAAAAAGTTAGAATTTTTTACTTTTTATTTTAAGTTGTTTTTTGATATTTTTAAGTTGTTTGACCACTTAAAAAAACAAACAAAATAACTTAATAATTATGATTCAGACCCATTAAGTTTTAAGTGGAAAAAACAAACAACCCCTATATGTTTGATTAACATATGCCAAATTTGGCACAACATTTGACACTGTATTAGAGTATGATTTTCGTGCTCTGTGCTAAATTATAGCATTGACACAATAATTTAGAGATGCTTTTATATAATAATGTTGACTAGTATCTATATATACATTGGTAGCTGAATAGCTATTCGTAAGAAATAAATGGTGATATGCACCGTCAACCGATCAACTACTGACTTGAATGCTTGATATATATGTCTCATTTCTTGGATTTATTATAATAATCTGACTGCACCTAGATAGATTATCTCACAAGTAATTATCTACTTACAAGCTAAGGGCAAAGGGACCGGGACCCTAGTACCCTACAATTTCATTAAAATGATAGAATCCCATCAAATTATAATGGAGTTTGTCATCTCCTTTTCCACTCATCAGCCAAGTTGTTGGTAAGAACTTCAAAGAGTTTGCTCTTCGATATACCCAAAAGAAGAAAAAATGTGCTTCTATTTAAAACAAAATATAATGCAAATCCAACCAAGAGATTAGATAGATAATCAAATAATTTATTAATTAAAACAACCAATTCATCACTTTTCATCAACATTACGGACATCACAACATTGATACTTTTTTTAAGAAAAAAATTAATTAATTATATCATACCTATGAATAATTATTAGTGGGTGTACTTATAAACTATTTAGTTTTCTTGTTAATTTTACATAAAGGTATTATTGATTTTTTAAAAACATATTAATTTGGAATGTAATTTTCTACGAATACAAATATCGTCACTTTAACATAAAAAGAAGGCAGGCCTTTTTGGCTTTTTGTATAATAACAAATACACTTTCTTTAGATGGGCCATGGATGTTGCAAAAACTGTCGGTGCTATACTGCTATCAAAGCTACTACAATACTGCGTACCACACTTTGCCTCAATTATAATTTTTTTTTTATTATTATTTTATGGTATCTATCTATCCACCTATTTAGACCATATATTTTTTTTATGAAGCTTTTTATCATTGATAGGATTCGAGCTGCTGACTTAGGAGTTATTTACCCAAATCCTAAGTCCGTCCATCTACCTGTAGAGCTATGCCCCGAGGACATCATTGTTAGTTATCTAAAACAAAAAAAATAAATTATCATTATTAATTGGTACTTATAAGCATGTTTGTATTAAATGTACTATTTGGTATTGTTTAATGGACAATGCCCACAAAATATGTAAGGGGAAATTACACCCGCACCCTTGAGGTTTAACACAAATACAACCAGATGGAAACGTTTTCATATTCTACTTGAAGCCCCCTACAATTAACCATTCCGTTAAAGCTAACTAATTTGATTTATAAAATGTCCATAATACCCTTGCATATATGTAGTCTACTGCTGCTTCTTTTTTACATTCTCTTCTCTGGTCTTCTTCCCGGCAAGAGAGAGATTTTTTTCCTTCTCTTCTACGATCTTCTTCCACGGCGACCATGAACCATCACCAATCCACCCAGAAACCGCCCTAAACCCGCCATCAATCACCCAGAAACAACCCTGAAGTTGCCAACAAACCCAACCCAAAACCGCCACTGAAACCCCAACCGAAATCACCGTTGATACCACCAAAAACCGAAACCAAAACCAAATCGAAACCTAATCTTGGGGGTTTTGTGTGAGGGAGATGGTGGTTTGGTGTTTGTTTGTGAATCAGGTGGTGGTGGCGGCGTGGGTTGGGAGGTGGTGGCGGTGTGGATTTGGTGGAGGTGGTGGTGTTGTCGATCGGTGTGGATCTGTGTGGGTTTGGTTTTTTTTTTGTTTTGTAAATGGAAGTCAAAAAGACCAAATTGACCTCTGCCGTTAAATCTCAATGGAAGTTTGTTAAGTATTTGGGGTGTCTTTGTTTAATAATCAAAGTTGCCCTTGTCTTTCACCCAAACCTGAATGGGGTGAGTGTAATTTCCCCAGTATGTCATGGTTCAAAATATCTTGATGGAATTGATACCTGCTTTGAATGTCAACTAAAAATAATCCGTTAAAGATTCAACTAATCTAATCAATTAAAAATATATATATAAAAAACTAAAAATATATTAAATCAATAAAAAAAAATCTAATTCTATTGTACTTATTTATTTAATGAATTAAAATTTATTGTAATTGTATTAACTAATGAAAACAAAGAACCAAAGATTCAATGAATTTAATTAATTAAATATTTATTAATCAATTAAAAATATATTAAATTAATTAAAAAAACCAAATCAAGTGTACCAATCAATTTAATTAAATAAAATTTATTATAATTATATTCATTAATTAAATATGATATTAAATTATGTTTATAATTTTAATAAATTATTAATTTATAATACGAATGAGATGACAAATTTATATGTTAATTTTCTGAAAAGTATTATTTTATAGAAATTAAGTCGAAATTAAAACTGAAAAAAGTAATTGTATTATAAAAATTATTAATTTACCGAGTATTATATTATACATAGAATTCTCGTCATTAAACTTTTGTTTCTGTTCCTTGATTTGATATTCTTTAAGCTAAGGAGGGTTTGGGTCACATCATCCGTCAGTCACGCCATCTTGAATAATTTCAAGCGTTGAGTCGTTTGTTTTGCCTTTTTAATAACCAATCATCAATCAACTGAATTGTGAGGATTCACTGTGTGTGTGACACGCATTCCCTTTGGACCACCCATTTTCATTGAATTAATTAAACCACTTACCACGGCTAATTGACTCTAATGACTGATTTATGTCGTCTAAATAATTGCAGGAGAGAATTAATAGAATCTTCTCTCTATTTAAACGTGTCTATACCGACGTTTTTATCTGGACTAATAAATGACATAGTAAAAACAGATAACGCGTTTTTACAAAGAATTTCATCTATAAATAGATTGACAGGCCCTGGCCAAAAGCACTCTACCATTCCAATATTGCATAGCAAAACAACAAATAAATTGAAAATGAAGAGGGTGTCATTTGTGGCAGTGTTGAGCATGGTGGTGGTGATGGTGGTGGTGCTATCAAGCGAAGTTCGTGTGGCAAAGGCAGTGACATGCAACCCTACGGAATTGAGCCCGTGCATGGCGGCGATAACTTCCTCAGCGCCGCCTTCGAGCACTTGCTGCAGCAAGGTGAGAGAGCAGAGGCCATGCCTTTGTGGGTACATTAAAGACCCTAATCTCAAGCAATATGTTAACTCACCTAATGCTAGAAAGGTTGTAAGTACCTGTGGTGTCTCCTACCCTCAGTGTTAATTAATTGCCTTAATTGGCTTTGTTAATTAAGCTCATAAGCTGTGTGGTGACAACTTTGTATTGTTGTCATTAGTGAATTATGAGAATAAGAACAACACACGAGTGTGTTTGATCAGTCTAGACTCTAGAATTCTAGACTGCTTGTATGATATGTTTAATATTGAATTATGATTATGTATAATAATAATAATTAGGCTTGTGTTGTATTTATATTTTATAATTTATAGTCAGCCATGCATGGTTTCTCTCTTTTGCTACCTTCGACTCTTTCTTTCTTTCTTTCTTTTTCTTTTCTAGTTAGTGCACAGATCGAGCTAGCGATGAAGAAGAATATCATAGGCCAAAAGTCTAGAGAGAAACTTCGAAGCATCAAGCTGCACTACTGTGCATCAATTAGCCAAATCATGTATTGTTACGTCGTACCGGAATAAATATAATTGGTTACTCATGCTATACAAGATATTAAATGAATACCTTCGAACTCTTTTCGTAGATTTGATATTTTGTATTATCAGAAAAATAACAATAATCTACATAAAAAAGAAAGAAATTAAACCTACCCACATCAAGATTCTTCAGTAAATTAAATTAGACTTTACATTCAATCTAACAATATTTCAGGTTTAATTTGAGTCATGAACAGTTGTGAATAATACGAGTTGTAAACGATTGTGAACGGTTGTGAATAATACGAGTTGTAATCATGAGTCGCGAAAGGTTGTGAACAATTGTCCAAATTTATGTCTAGATGATCCAAACATATGAGTTGTAATACCTAACACATCATATATATATATATATATATATATATATATATATGGATTTTAATTAACACATCATCCACCATCCCATCTCATGATTAACATGGTAGTTATAAAATATATCTATTACCAATATATGTAATAACTAGATGTGATGTTAGGTAGTTTGATTTCCTCTGAGACTTTTTTTTTGGGCTTATTGAATTGTGTGGGCTGTCTCATTTAATGATTGAGGCACATAGAAAGGCTTTTATAAAGTTGGATCAACATTACATACTATCTTGATTTCAGAATCGGTTAGAAATCTTTCCTCAAAAAAAAAAAAAAAAAAAAAAGGTTAGAAACCTTATTTATAAATATAATTGTTTTTACAAAGTTCTATAAAATTTATAAAAAAGTACTTGCAGTGGTTGAAGCATACTAACGGGTAGATAAAATAAATTTATAACCTTAACAAAAATAAATAAATTATATTTTGCTTCATTAACATTAATAAAGTTACCCTATGGGAGTAATTTTCTAACAATATTTCATATCATGAACAAACATATGAACAAACATGAGAATAATTGATGCTAATGAAGTGTATTTAAAAAAAAGGTGTGAAAAAATGAAATTGAATTATAAAGAGAAAATCTAATAAATAAAAAAAAAAAAAAAAAAAAAAAGTAAACAAATGTGAAATGAGAAAAATAAAAAACAAATACATTATTCAGTTTCGAATTTCAATATCTATTCAGTGTTAAGATAAAAAAGCAAACAAGCCCTACCTCTCCTTTTTAATTTCCACTTTTACTCACAATTTAGGTCTCACTCTTTCAATCAATTTTCTTGAAATGTTCACCGTAATTAATAATGGTATTTATTGGTATCTTAAGATAAAAAAGCAAACAAGTCCAAGTGCAGTCCAGACTAAAGCTTCCACGGATGGGGAGAGAGAACTCACACGAAGGAGGGACAATCACCCACACAAAGTGGGACAACACCCATGTTTTTAAATGGGTTAAGAAAAATTTACATAATTCTATACACACACTAGGTCTTGAACCTTGGTGGTGAGGGATTCCCAAAGGAAAGCCCACCACTATGACAAGGACGATGAACTACCTCCCTTTTTTAATTTCCACCTTTACTAACAATTTAGGTCTCACTCTTTCCATCAATTGTCTTGAAATGCTCACCGTAATTAATAATGGTATTTACTGGTTTCACTGACAGCATTTTGTATCGGATAATACTGATCAGCACCTAAATTTTGACCCAATGATGTGGTCTAATTGACCTATAACACGTGTTATTTTTTCTTTTATCAATTCTAAGACTTCTTGTAATCTAAGACTTTTAATGCATGAGATTATGAGAACATAAAATCCCAATAAAACTAAACTTCATACTAATACAAAGTCTTGGAATGAGTGAAAGAAAAAAGGACACGTGTTATGGTTCAATTGCATGTACCACATCACTGGGCTTGTATTTTAGGTATTGACAAGTATTATCCTTTTGCATCAAATGTTGCACTGATTTTGACCATAAGCGATCAAAGAAGGTTGCACCGATTTTCATGAATTCAATTCACCAGTCTACAACATGATATCAATGAGAAGCTGACAAAATATAATGTTTATATTGTGCTATTAAGATTCACAATCACCGGTTAAATATTTAACGAATGAATGACAAATAATTATAAATAAAATTCAAAATTTTATCAGTAAGAAATTATAAAATAAATGTATATACATGTTACAAAGATAATTAGCAATTTTGGCTTTGCACTAGTGAATGGCGTTAGGAATTTTCTAGACTTAAGGAGAGAGGTCCAATTTAATGAGATAGGGGGTGACAGGTGGTTATTTGTTAATTTCTTAATCCCGAACTAGCTAATTAAGATTCCATTTTTCTCACCCCCCCTTCAAAGGGGTGAGCATTACCCAGTGTTCTAGTAAGCGTTAGGTGTTAGTCGGGTGGAGACCCAGCGCCTAGCGCTTAGGCCGATTAATCGGGGATTAATCGGCGATTAATCGGAAAACACAATTACAAACAAATTCCACATATCAAATCCAAAGAAAACCCACTAAGCCTAGGTCCAATGTTGCATCTAACCCAATAAGCCTCAATTGACTCAATAAGCATCAATTGACCCAATAAAACCCACACTAAGGCATCAAAATCACGCTAGGGATATAAGTGTAATTATTGAGGGAAGATTAAAGCTATTGTGATTTTATAAGAGATCAGGGGGCGTTTCGTTATTTGCCATGCAAATCAGAGCTCACCACATCAGTAGTGAAACGCCACGTTTCAATTAAATGGGCAAGGCCCAAACGTTGGCCCAACTGACTTAAGTGTGGCTTGCGTACACCCTTGCCCGCTGCTAAACGCACCTTACCTTCCTCAACTTCATCTTCAACCTCACGCTTGCCTCTATTGCCGACCAAACCCTAGCTGGTCTAGTCGTCGGAAACGGCGATCCCTCGCTTTATTCCAGCTGATTTCCGGTGCAGAAGAATGGCGGAGTCAATGGCTTTGACCCGCCTATCCCGATTATGTGGGCACGTGCCCGATTATGCGCCCACCGCCCAAATGGTCCGATTTTTACCTTTTCGGTGCGTTTTCTGGTCGTCTAACCGTATTGGACCGATTAATCGGTCTAGGCGGCCGCAAACTAGAACACTGGCATTACCCCCTTTTGAAAAGATGACACGAGTTCATGGAAGGGTAAATTTGTCTAAACATATGATGGATTTAAGACAAAATTTTCCTTCCCTAGACATATATCAACTTCCTGAAAAGGGGGTAATGCTCACCCCCTTGAAAGGGGTGAACAAAAGTGAACTCGCCCATTAATCAGTGTATTAACTAGAAACACGTGACTGTATTTCTAATTAAGTTTGTTTATATATTAATAAGAAGAGTAAATTACACCATAGCACCCCGAGGTTTTCTGTTTTGCATGCATAAACAATTTTATTGAAAATTAACTCCCATCGTCATTTTGTCATTAATTTTATAATTGCATAAGTTAATAATGAATATATCTCAAAACTATCTTTTGCAATAGTGAACAAGTTATTTATTTATTTATTTATTTTGACAGTATCTATCTATTCACCTATCTAAACCAAATTTTTTTTTAAGCTTTCGCCATTAATAGAATTCGAGCCGTGACTTGGGAGTCATTTGCTCAAACCTAAACTTGTCCATCTACTAGCTGAGTTACGCCCCTGTAAGCCAATACCGAACAAGTTAATAGAATATATTTTTCCCTTATAATTCAAATCAAATCAATACTTCAGTAAAATATTTTAAATTTTAACAAAAAAAACTTATGATAGTTTAATTTTATATTTTTCGAAAATTAAAAAATAATTAAAAATTAAAAATTAAATTTAGTGGAATCCGTCGCTCTCGCCTCCATTTGGTTTCTTTTTTTTTTTTCTTAGAAAGAATATATTGTTCTCTTTTTTTTCTTATGTAAAAATTCAATCCTCTTTTTTTTTTTATTTTTTTATTTTTTTTTATTTTTTTTTTATTTTTTTTATTTTTTTTTAGATAAATAGAAGAAGAAATGAGGTTTAAATTTTCAATCTAGTCCTTTTTTTTCCCTTTACTTTTTATTCCGACTTGTGTATTTAATTAATCTTGTTAAAATTTATTATCTTAATAATTTGTTTTAACTTCATATTCATATATTCTTCCAAAAAAAAATATCTTCATATTCATATAGCGTTGTGTCAAAAATTGTACTCATTAGTTGTTTTTATTTTAGATCCTCGATCATTAAAATCGTTTTGCATTCCTATTATATTCATAAATTAGACCGACAATAGATCGAATTTGATCTGTCGAGTTATAAATGGGTCGACTTAAATTTTATTCAACCCAAATCCACTCATTAGTTTATTGAGTTTGAAAAAACAAACTCAAACTCATTTAATTTACTATTTTTATAAGTAACTCAAAACTAATTCATTTAATCAATTATCTTTTTATAATTGTTTTTAGTAAGTAATAATTTGATTTGATTAAAAAAGAATAAAATGTAAAAATAACAAATTAAAACAAAATATATTTAAAAATAAAAATACATGAAATACTCAAATCAATTAAACAAACATATTATAATACAATTATAACCCATATTTAAAATTACGTTAAATTTACCTGGTCCCGAATTAATAAATATTGTTAAAATTATGTTAAATTAAAAATAAATATATATATCAAAACTATCTTAATTATGAAAAAATTTAACGGCTCCAAAATTAAAATATTTTTTAAATTAATGAGATACAGTGGTTTTTAATGGGTTGCAGGTGATAAACTCGTACTCGAACATTTTTTTTTTTTTTTTTTTTTTTTTTCGGTTTTAATAACTCAACCTCTTAATGGTCTGACCCAATACATAAATCTAGACTCAAAACCATTTTTTTTGCAAGAGAGTTTCGATCGAAGTAGTAGGTTGACTACTTGACTATAATTATGGCATGTCTATCATCGATGATGATATTAAGATTTGCATGTTTGTATCTAGCATTCTAGCTGCCCTTTCAAAAAACGTTATCGAAAGCCTAAAGAAGTAACACTTGTCCTGTATTGCAGCACAGCAAAAGACACCTCACAATCTTACAATTTTGGGTGGCAGAGCCAAGTGAAGCACACGAGTGCTTGATTTCATCATGATCATGTGGATGGATTCTCCGTTTCTATCTCATCCGCCTATAAATTCAGTGCTCAAGCAGTCAATGCAAGCCATGTCAAAAATATTCTCCAAAATATATATGATGATGAAGAGTGTATCTTACAGTTATGTTGTAGTTTGCACGGCGGTGTTGGTGGCTGTTGTGATGGTTTCATGGGAGATGCCGGCAGCGGAGGCTGTGACATGCAATCCAATGGAGCTGATGGGGCCATGCGCAATACCATTTGCAACCGGAATACTGCCAACACCGCAGTGCTGTATGAGGATGAGGGACCAACAGAACTGCATGTGTGATTATCTCAGAAACCCAGTTTATAAGGAGTACTTGGACTCTGATAGTGGTATCAAGATCACCGCTCTATGTGGTCTTCCCTCTCCTAGGTCCATGTGTCCTCAGGCGCCATAAGACTTTACTACAACGTACGAACAAAATCACATGTATCATCTTCTAATAATAATCAAAATAAACCAACAATCGACACATCGATGTTGTTATTTACTTGTACATCTTTAGTACTTGTTAAATTAAAAGAATAGTTATTTAGTCATTCCATTAGTTTGATTATTTTAACAATAACACACCATTATGTCTTATATTCGAATAGCCACCAGCAGCTGCACCGCACGTCGATCAGCACGTAGTATATTAGAAAAACTATAACAAAGCAATATATTATATATATGATTGTTGTGTTCTTAGTTTTAAAATCCATCTACAAAAAATTTAAGAGCATTATAGATAATATTATATACTTATATATGTGTTAAAATTAAAGAAGATGAGAGATCATCATGATGAAACATAAGATAAGAGAAAGAACTATCATTAATTCACTAGTTTATTATAAAGAGAAGGTATAACGAGAATTAAAGAAAATGATATATATTAAGATTAGGATTCTCTGTTAAATATTTGTTTACTGTAATAACTCTAAGTTCTCTCTCTCTTTTGTTCGCCAACAACGAATTCTTCTAAATCTTCTACACCAAACTTGGAAAAAAAATAATAATAAAAGAATCCTAGACTTTAAAAGCTATTTTAAAATATATATATATATATATATATTTTAATTTTTTTTATATATTCATGATCAACTATGTTTTCAACACAATATGAAAATCTATAACAGGCACAATAGAAAAAATGTCTCTTTTAGATATACTAAGGCCAAAACTCGGGTTCGAAAATTATATAGCACCTTTTTGAGGTGCATTTTAAGACTATGAATCATCATTTTAATAACTTGAGTTTAAATGGCACATATTATGGTGAATGGACAAAAATGCCCCCCACAGTAACCTTCTTCACAATTTTTTTTTTTTTTCAAATCCTCCATCAATGGAGGTGAAACTCCACTGGAGGTCAGTTCGGCCTCCAAAGGAGGTCGATTAAGAAGAAGATGAAAAAAAAATTGGAAAAAAAAATTGGAGGTAATTTCCAAGACTTTCTAAGCAAAATTGAAATTTGTCGAGACTTTTCATTTTTGCTCAGAAAGTCTTGAAAAATTTCATTTATACTTAGAAAGTCTCGGAAATACATGAAAAGTCTTGGAAATTACATAAAAAGTCTTGGAAAAATATGTCAAGTCTTGAAAGTACATGAAAAGTTTACGAAAAAAAACAATTTCCAAAAAATAAAAATTTCCTCTTCATCGACCTCCAATAGAGATCAATTTCGACCTCCATTAAAGGTCGATTTCAGGGCCGTCTCCAGACATTTCGGGGCCCAATCAATTTTACAATATTAACAAAAATCGGGGCCCCATAAAAAACTTAAATAAATAATTATTTATTTACCAAATACAATGTAATCGATATAAATTAAAACTAAAAATATTTATCGTATCTAAATAAAATACACACAATCAACTTTCTTAGATAATCAAGATTCAAGATTAATAAAGAGATTCAAAGTAATTAATTGAAAAAAAAAAGTGTCAAAAACCGTACCTTAAAACGAGAAAGAGAGGCGGTGAGGCAAAGAAATATAGTCTGACTTGTGACTTGTGAGAGAAGTTTGTGAGAACTGTGAAAAGTAGAAAACGTAGAGAGAGAGACAGAGTAGAAAGTGCAGAGATGCAAAGAAATATAGCGTTTGTTTTTGGCTTGTTTCAACTTTCAAATAGGTAATCAGACAAATAGCCTATTAGAATAACAATTCATTTGGATTTTGGGCCTTTAATGGGCAGTTTTTAATTTTTATTTGTTATTATGTAGTTAATTGGGCCCCAAATTTTTTACAGGAAAAAAAATAAAAACAAAAAACATGTGAGATTGGGCCTTTTTAAATACAAGGAGATTGGACTTGATTTTAAAAACCAAAGGAATAAGTAATTGGACCAGATTTTAGAAACTAATGAGATTGGGCCATTTGGGGGCCCCAGCAAACTGCTGGGTTTGCTGCCCCCATGGGCCGGCCCTGGTCGATTTCAACCTCCATGGAGGTCGAACAGACTTCTAACAAAGGTCGAACGACATCGACCTTCATTAGAGGTCGATTTTGACCTCCAATGGAGGTCTGTTTGATCTCCATGAAGAATATGAAAGAATAAAATCAAAAAATGAAAAACAGAAAAGTAAAAAAAAAAAAAAAATGTAAAGTAAGGGTATTTTTGGAAGTCACTTACTTTGGTGCCTTTACAACTTAAGTTATTAAAGTGGTGATAGTCTTGAAACACCAACTTAAAAAAGTGGCAAAACTCCCGATTTCCTCACAAAAACCCCCTATTGATTTATCTATGAATTCTCCATTGTTGATATCACATCCGTAGAAGGTATTGATTTGTAAGGAATCATTGCAAAATACCTTTTCAAAAAAATAATAATTAATGATTCCTTCTTACGTAAAAGGAATTTTGATTAATATTTGTGTTAAAAAAAAAAAAAAAAATCAACATTCCCTGTATTTCCTTCAATATGTCATAAATGACTACAAATTAAATTTGAATGAATGAGATCCTCTTAAAAATAAAAAAAAATTACTCATACAAACAATTTAAAAGTAATATTTGAATCATTAGGACCATCTTGATTTTACTTGCCTAAAGTATAACACAATTTGCACGACAGTTTCAAGCAACCTAACACATCATTTTAATTAGGTTTCAAAAAGAAAAAATTGGGTTAAATAGTATTACTCATTTCAAGAATCAATTTGTTTAAAATATAACAAACATATATTTTTTTAAAAAATACAAAATTTTTCTATGCTAGTGGAGGAGATCGAAATCCACTGGCCAGCATGAAGGAGACGTATATGTATGTCTCCTCCACCATCGCGGTGGAAATTCACGTCTCCTCCACGTTGGTAGAGGAGATCCATCTCCTTACCAACGTGAAGGAGAATCGTGACACTAACGTGGAGATCTACATCGCCACCGACACTGGTCATGGATGGCCTCCATTGCAGCCAACACCGACGATGGATAGCCTCCATCACCATCGACACCAATTGCTTCTATCCTTACAAATCAATGCCTTCCTTCTTCTAAACCCATCCAAACCACAACACTAACACCAAATTTAGAAACTGATATTGTGATTTTACAAAAAAAATAAAAAATAAATTAAAAAATAAAATAAAAGATTGTTCTGATTGAAGGAGAGAGACGAGAACCTTCTGATTGATGAAGACATAGAGATTGATGGTGTAAGCCTACATCGTTTCAAAGAAAAATTAATTAGTGTTTTTTTTTTTTTTTTTAAGACTTTAAATGTCCAGAATACCCCTACACTGTCATTAACCACTAACCTCTGTTAACTTTTAGGGGAGATTTTTGAATAAAACCATAGTTCTCCACACATCCAATAATAGTTGAAATGTCGAGGGAGGTTTTTAATATTAATTCTTTTCTTTTTTTATTAGTTAGTGAGGATGACATTTTTCCCTGCATGCCTATCCCCATTTGGGTGAAAAAATTATCTCCAGATGGGGATGGGGATGGGGCCTATCCTCATTTCCCCCTAAACCCTTAGTTTTTTAAAATTCTAAATAAATATTCATTTCCCCGTATTTTCCATTTCCCCTATTTTTTCAATTTCAATATAGGTATAATTAATAGTCCTAAACATTATTTGTATTTTGCCATTTTTATTTGAATTTGATTGAATAAATTTTAGTACATTTCATTGTAGGCATTTTAAACTTTCAATCAAACAAGAGAAGCATGGGATATTGGGGGGAAAACAAATGAAAATATGAGATTGATGATTGGGGAACGGGGGAAATGGAGGAAAATGGGGAAATGGGGAGGGATGGGGACACCTTCCCCAAATTCCCTCATCCCCATTTCCTCCAAATAGGGATGTGGAAAAGGGTTTGAGAATGGGGGAACTAATATCCATCATCATTTCTCCAATTTTTATCCCTATTAGGCTATTAGAGTAACTAGAAGTGCACGGAATTGGATTTCCAATTCAATTATAATTTATACGGAGGAAATTACACTCATATATTAAGTGGTATACCTATTCACATGTGCTGGAAACAAATTTTTAAAAAATTGACACACCTCTTAAGTCAAACTTGATTAAATTTAACCACTCTAAAGGTATTTTAATTTAATCCTTCATTTTTTTTAAAAATCTTTAAAACACAGTAATTTCAAAGAAAAAAAAAAAAATCACCACTGTCCATCTCAAATGGAGGGTGGAAATAAAATAAGAATTAAAAAATGAAAACAAATTAACAAAACAAAAAAGTAGGGATTTCCACCATCCATCTTAAATATAGATGGTGAAGATAAAATAATAATGAAAAAAGGAAAATAAAAAAGTGAAGATCTCCACCATCCATTTGAGATGGATGGTGAAGATCCATGATGGACAGTGGAGATCCATTAGAAAGACATAAAATAAAAATTGAAATGAAAAAAAAAAAAAATTGAAATTAAGAACAGATGTGGAGATCATAATTATATTGAAATAAACTAAAGTTACATATTGTGGACATGTGACATGCTAATTATATTTAAAATTTTAAATGCAGAATTAGGTGAGAAATATTGGCTCTTGCTGATCTCCAAAAGACAAATTCCTATGTTTACTATTAATCATAATTATCTCAAAAATATTTTAATATTTTCTGACAAACTATTTTTGCTCGATCCGTTTTCCTGATCTTAGCATAATGATTAATTAAAAGGAAGATATAAATCTTAACAGATTTTCTATTGTCAGTTCGTCTTGACAATAAATATATAGGACGAAGAATGTAGACCAACAAATTTACATACTTTGACTCAAAGTGTATGCACTTGTCAAAACTTTTCCATAATCTATAGTCCACATTCTTCGTCTTGATATATTTATTGTCAAGACGAACTGACAATAGAAAGATTGTAGATATTAATTGATAATTATTTACTGATAAGAAGGATTGAAAGGCGAACAGGGGCATTGCTCAGTTTGGATAAATAACTCCCAAGTCAGCGGCTTGAATCCTACTGATGACGAAAGTTTTCAAAAAAATACTTAACTCCGGATTAATAGATATTGTTAAAAAAAAAATAATAATAAAAATAAATAAATTTTGATAAGAAGGGTGTAACGAACGTGGATGAGAAGCCAGATTAAAGAGCACACAATACATATAATATCCAAAAAGATTTAAAAGCCACACTGCGTGTCCGCGCACACGTATATATGATCGAAATCAATGTTGTTCACATGTGTTTTTAATTTTTTATACATCACGACTCACAATTTCACATGTGCTTTCTGGTTATTAAACAAAATGGAAAAATGAAAATAGATAACAAGAAGTCGATGAGCTTCTATTATACAAATATATAATAAAAAGTAGGCCAGTCATCCAAAATTTGGATAAGAATAGCATATATAACAACTGTATACTTTGAAAATTTTAGTGAGGTAATTTGTTAACTCAAAAAAAAAAAAAAAAAAAAAAAAAAAAAATTTGTTGTTAACTTTACTAACTGAAGTAACAAAAATACCTATCTATGTTGTTTTAAATTATTTGAGTTTTATTTTTTTAATAAATTTTAAATAAAATTTCTTGGAAATATTGGAATGTGGCTCCATTGTTGACCTCCAATAATTGATGAAGATACCTCCAAAATACTTTTATTTTTTTATTTTTTTATTTTTTATAAATATTTATATCGGAGGTCACATACCTCAGGTGTTGGAGGTCTTTGGAGATTAGCACAAACCTCCACCGATAGAGGTTTGTGCATGTATAAATTATAATTAGAAACTTAACATGTATAATTGAAAAAAAAAAAAAAAAAATCCAATGGGAACAACTATGAAAAAAACTTAGTGTGTATAATCCAAAATAAAAAATTAAAAAAATTAAAAAAAAAAAAAAAACAAAAAAACAAAATGTGTATAGTCCAAAAAAAATTGAAACCTTGTTTTTTATATATATACATATATCAATGGAGGTATGCATATATATATATATATATATATATATATATATATATTTCTTTTGCTTTTCAAAAATTAAAAATTCATTAAGAGCGTTTTTGTCCAAAAAGTGAAAAATTGATGGGCCAGTAAAATTTTTAGAAATTGATCAATTGTAAATTTCATATATTTCTATGGCTAGTTTAAAAAGACGTCTTAAAAAATTAAAATTTCTTAATTTGTTCTTTTTTAGATGTTCTAGTAATAAAAAGGAGAAAAAAAAAAAAAAAAAAAAAAACTTATCTAGAACATAATATTACTCGAACAGCTACTTCTGGTCATAGTTACATTTGTGAGTGATCATAGAAATTACATTTAAGTATTTAATAAAATATAATTCAAACATTTGGAAGGACATGACTCAAACGTACAAATTCCAAAGCCATAGGTGTTTGGGGACATCGTTTTTGCTTCTCCTTGCCTTCACAAACTCCAACATTACAACTTACAAGCCATCAGCCATCATGACTTCTACAACTTTGTGAAGCATCTTTAATTAATCAATAATGCTAGAGGACCTAAAAAAGTGATCCAAATTTTGGACCCAAACCTATGTGACAACATTACATGGAATCTTTGGGAAGAATGATGTGGGGCAATGTTGTGTGTGATGTTACCACATAGGTTTGGGTCCAAAATTTGGATCACTTTTTTGGGTCCTCTAGCATTATTGATATTTATTAGCATGTGTGGGGTACTAGGGTGTAGTCAAATAAAATAGGAGTGTGGTGTAAATATAATTAACAATAATTCTAGAGGACCCAAAAAAGTAACCCAAATTTTGGACCCAAACCTATGTGGTAACATCACATGAAATCTTTGGAAAGAGTGACGTGGGCCCATGTTGTGTGTGATGTTGCCACATAGGTTTATGTCCAAAATTTGGGTCATTTTTTTTGGGTCCTCTAACATTATTGAATAAATATATATGGTGGGGCTTCAAACTCCATCCCAAACTTGGACGGAAAATAACGTGTTTTTCATTTTTTTGAGATTCATATTAATCTTGACTAAGTTTTTTTTCTTTTCAATATGTATCTTTCAAAAAACGTGGTGTGATAACATATATATATATATAATCAGAATCAGTGAGGATTAATTATATGATAAAAAGATCTTATGACCAATATCTATCGTCCTCTGGGTGTAACTACTATATAGACAATAATAAATAGAGAAGTTGTGTTCAATAAGGTAGGGATCATCAAAATGCCAAATCATCCAATGTAAAGACGGCTTTTGGTGTTGGCTATATCCAATTACAAAGTGAACCCATAGGCGTTCGCTTTTAGGTATTACGTGACCCGTGACAACCAATAGTTACATCAATATCTTTAATTTTATCTATCTATCTATTTAGAAATTCAGAATGGTTTTTGTTTTTTTTTTTTGGATAAATGAAATAAGTTTGAAAAAAGAAATGCTGATTTTATAGATATATGATTTTGATATGATAATCTCATAATCCAAATGAGTTGTCCGAGACTCTAAACCGGAACGAGTCGGATGGAGTAGAAAAATTCCATGTTAGATTGAAATAGGTAAACAATCTCTCCCCAAGCTGTGCCTGCATTTTTCAAACTTGAAGTATATATTTTACTCTGTACAAACTTTTTTTTTTATTTTTTTATTTTTTTATTTTAAGGATCCGTTTTGATAATAGGAAAGATTTATGCATATACGCACAAACCGGTTGATAATATAAGAAAATGAGGAATCGACCCAGGTCAGCTCACTAATGGGATGCCCTAATGGGTTACAAAAACACAAAATCTAATTTTATGAGAATTTATGTTTATGAATCTAATTTTAAAATCCATCAAATTCCATCACTTAAGCAAATCTTCTAAGTCAATGACTTTTTGAATACACCTAGATTTATTTGAAATTCTTAAAAGTCTGAATTGAATATACCTATATTTTAATGGATCTTTAAAAATCTGGATTAAATTTACCCAGAATTTCATACTTTACAAATCTAATTAGAATACACGCAGACTTGTAAAATCTTTTAAATTCTAACCAATTCTATATTGAATACACCCTCCTAAATGTTGGTGTGATGCAAGTAAAAAAAAAAAAAAAAAAAGAATCTTTCGTGTACATATATGGTAGCCAAATATTAAAGCTTAGTTGAGAATGGCCGGTTTCAAAATTAAAATTCATGTTTTAAATACATAATGTGTTTGTTAAAAGCAATTTTCAAAAACATAAAACAATGTAAAAATGTTTTGTATTATTTTTTAAAATGAGTAAAATAGATTTTTTATAAGGTCGTTGGTGATTAGAATCAATAGGTGTACTAGGACATCCCAGTTAAGTTGGCAGTTGTGGTTGTGGTTTGTTTTGAAAACAATATAAAACAGTAAATTGTTGCTTTCAACTTTTTGGTTATAAACTTAAGAACAATATTTTTCATTTTCGAAAATGATTTTTCAAAAACAAGTAAACAAACAACTTTACAACTGTTTTTTTTTATTTTTAAGTACAAAAAATAGTTTTCGAAAATGGTTCCAAACACCAATAAGTACAATACTAAAGACAATAAATATTATAGTAGGGACAATAGTAAAGACAACGACAATATAATAACCTAACTCAATTAATTTGAAGTTTTTCAAAATACTACATGAAAACTCAGATGTTGTAATTAGAAGTCTGCCTTTCTGTAACTACTCACACAAGCATAATATTAAATTTAAAGGTAACTAGGCTCTGATACCAAACTGACAAAGAGGGTGTGCAATCTATAGAGAAACTCAAACAGGCCTTTCAAGATCCCATGGTTTTCATTCAAATACCCCTAAAGTCCACTATTGCCTTTTCAAACAGGACTTACCCACGTAGACCACCAAGGAGGTTTTCCAGAAAATCATAAAATTTTGTTTTCATAAAAACAAGATCTCTACTAGGTACTTTTATAGAAAAAGTTCCTTTAGAGTTGCAAAACAAATTTTTCAAATTTCCATTAGGACTGAGTTACTCTAGAAATTTAATACTTTTCTTATGCTTTCGTTAACCTGGCAAGACTTCCTGGTGTTGAAACAACTAAATAAAAACTAAAAAAGAATAAAGTAGAGAGGTAAAATGAAAGACCTTACTTGAAAATGTTCACAGCTTTATTGATTGCTAGTGAGGAGATTGAAAATATTACAAGAGAGAGTGGGAGTGTTTTTGAAGGCTCTAGATTTGCTCGTACTTTGCAAATGAGAGCAAAGCCTAATTTATACAAAAATCTACAGAGAAAAGGCCAAAACATACGGCCAACTATAAATTAATATCTTACAAAAAGTCAACAGTAATACTGACAATTAATCTTATCGATACTTGCTTTTTACTATTTTTGTTGTCAGTTTTATCTTCAAGCTTGTCGATCTTATCTTCTTATCTTCTGACTCTTATCTGCAAGCTTGTCAATCTTATCTTCTTATCTTGTTTTTAACTATCTTTGTCGTTTTCTACAGACACTTTGTTGTACTATCTTCATGCTTAAGTGTCCAAATTATGGTAGGTTTCGTCATCGAACTGCTCATTTATTTCTTCTTCAGTAAGAAATTCTCTTAACCTGTATTCCTCCTCTTCCTGGATTTCTCTTAGGTAGTCATCGTCTGTTTCCGGGCTAAGGAATATCCATGGAATAGGGTATTTGGACATGACATCGTGACTCCTTATGAAGATTGACATGTGAGGAGTCTGTCCGATCAGCTTTGGCCTGGATGAATTTACACAAGTAAAATATTTTTGGGCTATGTATCTTTGAAGATATTCAAGACACATGTCCTCACCATAATCATGAGGATAATCTTCTCGTATAAATTCAACAGGGAAATTGTATAGTACTATCACTATAAAGTGATAAGCTGGTAAATAGTAGTATTCTATCCAGGGGCGAATGTAAGGGGGGGCCCATAGGGGCCATGGCCCCCCCAACCAATAGAAAAAAAAAAAAAAAAAAACTATTATAAATCAAATTAAAATATGAACCAATAAAAAAGAAGGAAACTATTATAAATAAAATGTGATATATATATATATATATATATATATATAGTATAGTAGGTGATAATACTCTCGTCCTTTTATTATTTTAATAATATAAATTAACTTATAATTTTTGTTTTCATAGTTCTAATGGCCATGAAAATAGGAGATAAAATCAATCCAATTTAATATTTTAATTTCCTATTATTTCATACATTATTATCTAATCTAGTGTGTATTATATATGAGTAATGCTAGGTTTCCCAATTTTTTTTCACAAATTCTTTCCTAAATGTATGTAGTGCGTGAGGTGTTAACATCTTGTAAATCATGAGATTTTATGGTAAATGACACCTCACGTTCTACAAACAATTGGGAAAGAATTTGGAAAAAAAAAAAAAATTGGGAAGCCTAGTATTACTCATTATATATATATATATATATATATATATATATATAATTTTTTTTTTTTTATATATATATAGATTTTACTAGAACAAACTAAGTGAATATTGAACTCTTATAACAACTACCTTTATTATTTATTTTGTTATGTTAAATATTAATCTGATTTTGATAAATTTACTTTATTAGTTTATTATTTAAATTTTCTTCAAAATTATTATAAGTTAATTTGGTTTGACATGAATATTATAAAATTAAGTTACAAGTATGTAAATAATTGTGATTTAAATAAATCAATGGTATAATGATATTTTAATTAAGCTATTGAAATTTATATTTTATAAGCTGGGAACTATTAAAATATATTTTTTTAGTTATGCATACCATTAAGAACAAGCATAGATTTTACAACAAAATAAAAGATATTTTCTCATACACTCTTTGATTATGTAATTGAAATGAAAATTAAGAAGAAAATTAGATTGATTTGGTTATAAATAATTTTCTAGATATAAAATAGACATGTTACATTTTTATTAGTTAAAGTATATTTTATTTATTTATTTGTATCATTGTTTTTAACACTAAACGGTATCACATTTTGTTGAAAAGTATCAAGTGCGGGATTCGGCATTTTTTTTTTGTACAGGATTCTTACTGACCTACAATATTAGTTTTTGTCTTGGCCCCCCAAAACCAAAATCTTGGCTTCGCCCCTGATTCTATCCTCTACCTTGGAAGAGAGAAATCTTGCAAAACCCCACCTCAATTTCTCTTGTTTCTTTTAATTGAATTTTGAAGGAATAATCCTTATTTAGTAGTCTTTTCATATTTGTGTCTGTTTTTGAAGTCAGTTTATTTTGCTTTTAATAGAGTCATTCTAGTTTTATTTTATTTTATTTATTTATTTTAATGTTTTTCCTCTTTCTTCCATCAAATAAAAAAAAAATATTTTAAAAAAAGAAAAGAAAAAGAAATAAAAAAATGGTCTAAATTTTTACATGATTTTGAACACGGTTAACTATTATAACATAATTTGATTAAAACAATCACACAATTAAGGTCAATTCATTTATAAATTTATCTCATAGATTTATGTACAAGACGTGGAATTAACTTATTTTTAAACCGATAAGATAAAGTTGGTCCAATAGTATGCTCGTACCAAAACCAATAAAATTGTGAATTTAAATCATATACCTCTCTTTTAAACCCTAAATTAATTATAATAATTAAGAAAGAACGACGAACCGGTGGAGATGCATGCATGAACCACAGAAGGCCAGTGTGTTGTGTAATAAACTAGTAATATCCAAGTGCATGGAACTGAAGGGGTTCTATATAAGCCTTTTTTAAATGCTGCAAGTTCTGGAGAGGACTGGAGTCTTTTAATGTGTATACACTTTAGTCCTCCCCAGAATAAACTCGGTCCCAAATAAAGCCTTCTATATATGTGTGTAATTCACTAATTTTTTGGTTGTAAATTGTAAATTGTAATTACCTCATTTCCCAGCTTATTAATTGAAAAAGATCATGGATTAAATTCTCCAGCTCAACAAGTAATCAGAAAAAAAAAAAAGCTTAGTGACCACTTTCATGCATTTTTTGTAGCACGCGTATCAAGTGACAAAATCTATTATATGGCACCACTGGGCACTAGCAGACTCAAGCAGTGTTCAGGAGACAGGACTACAGGAGGGTCACATCCGCACATGCCTCTCTTGACATTTTGAAATTATTTTCTAGATTTTCATGATAATTCGATCGACTTTTCCATTTCACTTTTAAACCATCTAAAATCTAAATTCATACATTGTCTTTCAAATTCTGTTTTCCATTTACTTACCAGCTTCATTCATGTTGATTGTCTTCTACTGTACCTTCAACTTTAATAATCATTAAAACTTAAGTTGTTATGATCATGAAAATGTCTTCTTATAATTCATTTTAAAACTTTGGGAGCCTAATCTAGGAAAAAGACAAAGCAGAGTCAAATTAATTTGTATGGAAAGCAGCCCAAATAGAACATGGAAGCAGATAAGGACAACACCAAACCGAACCGAGGGCTGGGGCGCCACAATCTGCTCATAAAGTGGTGATTAATTAATCCAATGTGGTTGCTTAGCTGTTCCCACGTCAACTTTGACCCGTCTTAGACGTACCTTCCCCAGGAATCAACTTATCCTATTCCACGTCATTACTAACTTCACCCCCACCTGTCCATGCAATTTGGAAATTTCATGTGACTGTGTGATGTGATGTAACATTTGTTGTGAAAATCAGACCCTAAAACATTATAAAAAATAATCAAGTAGAATCGACGCGGCGCCAGGCCTTTGTACACATATCTAATACAGTAATCTTGGCATCTTTAGTGAATAAACTAAATTATTATTAGTAAATCAAACCCTAATTGTATTTTTCTCCTTCCACGTAATATAAATACTACACCCGAATCACTCTTATCACAAACAAATTATCTATTCTTCTCTATCTTCTATTTTTTCTAATCTTTACTGTTATATATGGCTTCTCGTGATCTCTCTGTCATCCTCCCCCGTGTCCTCATCGTCTCCAGACGCTGCGTTCGCAAGAACAAGTTCGTAGATTTTGTTGGTACGCACACTCACTAATTAACACACCCACTTTTCTAACTCATGGTTTAATCATATTTATACATTGATATTGAAATTGTGTATGTGATTTTCATGCATGTGATCATTTTCAGGTGAATATCATCTTGATCTTATAGTGGGTTATGGGGCGGTACCGGTAATCGTGCCTCGGGTTAATGGTGTCCATATGTTATTGGATAGCTTCGAGCCGATTCATGGAGTTCTTCTCTGTGAAGGAGAAGATATCGATCCATCTCTATATGAAGCCGAGACTTCAGGTTTGTCACATGAAGAATTGGAAGAAATCAGGAGACTTCATGCAAGCGACACATCAATCGACAAAGAAAAGGACTCGATCGAGTTGAGTCTAGCGAAACTGTGTCTCGAAAGGAACATACCTTATTTGGGAATTTGTAGAGGGTCACAGGTCCTTAATGTTGCGTGTGGGGGCACCCTTTACCAGGACATAGAGAAGGAGCTCTCCAAGAACTGCCCTGAAAATCAGAGAGTGTCACACATTGATTATGACAATTATGACAACCATAGACATGTGGTGAGAGTGGTTGAGAACACTCCTTTGCATGGTTGGTTTAGAGATTCTTTGGAGAAAGAAAAAATGGAGATTTGGGTTAATAGTTATCATCACCAGGGTGTTAAGAAATTGGCACAGCGTTTTGTTCCTATGGCTTTTGCTCCTGATGGTTTGATTGAAGGGTTTTATGATCCGGATGCTTATAATCCTGAAGAGGGCAAGTTTATAATGGGACTCCAATTCCATCCTGAACGAATGAGGCATCCGGATTCGGATGAATTTGATTATCCTGGATGCCCATCTGCTTATCAGGTTAGGTTTGATTTTTTTTTTTTTTTTAATTGAATTGAGCCATGATATGTTTATACAGGTCATGTATAGTAGCTAAATCCAATTTATTTAATTGAATGTGACTGATTAAATAATGCAGGAATTTGTTAAAGCAGTGATTGCTTACCAGAAGAAGCTAAATAGTACTACAACTTGTGTGCCGAAATCTATAAATCTGAACAAGGAAATGGAAAACAAAAGAAAACGTATAGTCAGGAGTTTCTCGTTGGCAAGAGATATATACATCACAGGGCGTGAGATGAATCCATCAAAAGAATCTGAACTTCAAGCTGGAGCAGAGTTTCTTGAGGTATTATAAGTCATACAAATTAACATAAAAGAATTAGAATGTTGTTTGGTTTTAATCCTATTTAATATAGTTATAATTGTTGTTTGCAGTCGAACACAGCATTGAGTTTGCAACAAGAGAAGAGGTTGAAGCAAATGGGTGCAACAGTGAGGAATGGAGGATCATACATAGAGAGATTGAAGTTGAATGAGGAGAGAGAGAAACTAGCAAGAAATGTGATTGGGAAAATGTCGGTGGAGCAGTTGTCAGATGTAATGTCTTTCTACATGATGATGGGCCAGATATGTTCAGAAGTGCTTGAGAGAAAGCTCCAAGCAGGCCTTGTCAACGACAATGCTTCTTAATTACTGCTTGCTTTTGCTGTTGAGTTTGTTGAGAAATTCACAGGGAACTTGTGGGAAAGGGTTCTTTTCTTGTCTTGTGTAAATTACTAAATTGTAATTGCATTTTTTTTTTTTTCATCTTAAGTGTAAGTTTGTGATCAGTTATTGTGACAAAGATTTTTCTCAATTGCTATTGCTTTCTTGATCTACAACTCTACAAGGGAATTATATTTTAGTTCCTAACTTAAAAAAAAAAAAAACTTGAATGGAATGACTATTTTGCCCACTTATATATATTTACAAAAGTGATGTTTTTAACTGTACATCAAATATCCTTTTTACAATCTATTTTAATTTTTTTTAATTAATAACAATTTATGTGTATCTAAAAAAGTCTCTCCTCTTTTCTCTCTCTATGGAGTAGGAAAGTGTGAAAGTAGTGGGGTTCCTTTTGGATAGATAGTCTACTCATGTCTAGAGTGGAAGAGAGTTCCAAGTATGAGCTCGATGGAGCTAGCAGATCTGTACGAGAATCTCAAAATAGCTGATGAAGATGGGGCGGTTCACGAAATAACAGAAGAGGCCCAAGAGGATGGCATCAAGGACGTCGAACGCTGTGTGGTAGGGAAAGTTTTGTCCGGAAAGAGGGTTAATAGGGACGCGTTTAGGGGGTTGATAGACCAACTATGGAGACCCTTTGGTAGTGTGGAGATCGAACTAATAGGGGAAAATACATTCATGTTTTATTTCATTAGTAGGGACGACAGGAACCGATTTTGGCTAAGAGAGCCATGGCACTTTGGCAACAATCTCATAGCCTTGGAAAAACCAGTAGGTTTTGGTGATATCAAAAATCTCAGATTTAACAGAGCTGCATTCTGGGTTCAGATCCATCATGTGTATGAATCGGAGAACCGCTAAGTGGCTAGCGGAACAGATCAGAGGAATGATAGAGAACCCGGTGGATTCCAAGGAATGTTGGGGCAAATTTATGAGGTTCAAAGTCGAATTGGACATTTCAAAACTTCTTAAGAGATGGCTTTGCCTCAAGCTGGATAAATCAGATAATATTGTGGTGGTGGGGTTGAAGTATGAAAGGTTGCCCGATTTCTGTTTTGCTTGTGGCAAAATTGGTCATGTTTTAAAGGAGTGTTCTGATGATGAAGCACGTAAGGGGGTTCTTGACAGGTCCTCTACAAAGTTTGGATCTTATTTAAAAGCCCCATTATCAAACAAATTGAAATCCAGATTCCAACCATCCTAGAGTGGGAATTCTTCAGATAGGGAGAGGTCCGTAGGCAAGTCCCTTGAGTTGCTAGGGGGTGTGTCGTCCAGTTTAAAACCTGGCTCCCTAGCCTCCCAAGATGGTGAATCTGAAAGTGTTGCCCTAGCCGTGAAGAAGGTGCCGCCAGGTCTCACTCCATAAACCCTAGTTCCAGTGGGCAGGGTGGGGTCCCCCCAAGTGGACAAGATGTTAGTAGATGGGCCAAGGACAGGGCCAAGGATAGATAATTTGGGGCCTAGCCAGATAAATGGGGTTGTTGTTCATGACTCCAATATTAGGCCAATAGATCCGGAATGTTCGGCCCAAGTCCAGCAACAAGCAAGTACTCAACCACAGGAAGTTTCTTATGCAAAGACAGATGTAGCCCAATTAATTCTAGTTCAATCGGGAAAGCAAACTACTCCGAAGAAAAAGACAGTCAGGAACTGGAAAAGAATCGCCAGAGATGGTCATCAACATCAGATTATTGGGAAAATATCTAGCCCGCTTCAAAGGATGATGGAAGTTAGCAAGTCTTCAAAATCAGTAGGTAAAAGACAGAGTCTTTCTCCACCAGGAGTTAAGAAAAACTTAGTCATCAGTAAAAGGAAATCCCCTATCAGCAATAGGTCCAAGCTTAAATCGCCTAGGGTAAAAGCCGGTCAGCTTCTTTCACCCAAAATTGAAAAGGGGGATCAGGTGTGTAAAAGAAAGGTAAACTATGATATTGAAGATACTAGAAAACAAAAGAAAAGGAGAATCACCAGTCCGGTTTCGGATGTTATTATATTGGTGGAGCCTGTTTCCCAGGCCCACCAGGAGCAATGATAGGCCTTAGTTGGAACATGCGGGGTCTGGGAAATCCCCGTACTTTTGCGACCTTACGGAGGCTGCTGAAAAAGCATTCCTCGGATCTAATCTTTCTCCTGAAGACAAAAATTCAGGGTAGTAGGTTTAGTAAAATCAAAGATCAGTTGGGTTATCCAAACGGCATTAATGTTGACAGTAATGGTAGTAGTGGAAGTATTATGCTTCTGTGGTCGGATAAGTTAGTGGTGTCGGTTCTGTCGTTTTCTCCGGGTCATATAGATGCTAGGATTCGATTGGAGGATGGTTTTGTGTGGAGGTTTTTAGGCTTCTATGGGGAACCTTCAGCTTGTAACAAGAAAAACTCTTGGGCTCTCCTCAGACGTCTTAGAAGCGTTGATAGCCTTCCTTGGTTATGCGGAGGTGATTTTAACGAATTGCTCGCTACAAACGAAAAAGAGGGTGGTTCTACTAAATCCTTTATAGGGATGCTTCAGTTTAGACAAGTTATGGATGATTGCAACTTAGTTGATCTAGGGTTCACCGGCCCATGGCTCACTTGGAACAATAGGAGGGATGGGGTCAATAACATTCAACTCTTCGGGGGTTCAACTCTTCGGATCACCGGTCAATTTTGATTATCTGTTCTCTAGAAGTCAGCAGTCTTCAGAGGTTTTCTAGAACGTTCCGATTCGAGCCTTTTTGGCTTAAAGATTCTAAAATTGGTAGAATTGTGAATGAGGCGTGGGCTGATTTTAGTTTTTCCTGTTCTGTTGAGGATCTCAAAGAGAAGTTTGAGTGGTGTGCCGCTAAGTTAGGGGAATGGAGCAAGAATAAATTTAGGAACATACGCCAAAAGATTGATAAGAAGTAGAGGGAAATTGAACGTCTTTATAAACAGTGTAGGAAACCAGGGGCTATGTTGCTTATCAGGTCTCTCGAGAAAGAGGTTGAAGGCCTCATCGATTGTGAAGAAATATATTTGAGACAAAGGTCTAGAGCTGAATGGCTCCAAGCAAGGGATCGAAATTCCAAGTTTTTTCACAAGTGAGCCTCGGCTAGGAAAAAGAAAAACAATATTCTTTCTCTTGTGGATTCTAACGGTCAAACTCAAGAAACTTTTGATGGTATGGCTAAGGTAATCACTAAGTATTTTGATGCCCTTTTTCATTCCACGAGTCCCTCTTCACAGAACATCAGTGATGCTACAGGCCGATTTTGTCTAAACTTAGTGTAGATTCTAGGGAGGATTTAAAATCAGCTTTCTTCCCTGAAAAAGTCAAAGTTACGGTTTTCGGTTTGAGTCCCACCAAGGCTCCCAGTCCGGATGGGTTTCAAGCTATCTTTTTTCAAAAGTTTTGGGGAGTTATTGGAAAGGAGGTGACAAGTGTGTGCCTTCGGATCCTAAATAAGGAGGCTTCTATTCATGATTTCAACCATACCAACGTGGTTTTGATTCCAAAAGTTAACCGGCCTACTTCCCTTTAGGAATTCATGCATATCTCTTTATGTTGTGTTATCTATAAGATTGTTACTAAAGCTATAGCTGCCAGACTCCAACCCTGTATGCCGAATATCATTTCTCCATACCAGTTAGCCTTTGTTCAAGGTAGGCAAATTTTTGACAATGTGTTGGTGGCCTTTAAGACTCTCCACTCTATGGTTAAGAAGAAGTCTGGAAATAAGGGACAGATGACTTTGAAATTGGATATGAACAAGGCTTACGATAGGGTGGAGTGGCCTTTCCTTCGGGCCGTAATGGAGAAAATGGATTTTCCCCCCAACCGGATTGAGTTGATAATGGATTGTATCACGTCATCCAATCTCTCATTTTTGCTTAATGGCAGGTCTATTTGCTCTGTGGAGCCGTCCAGAGGGTTGAGACAAGGTTGCCCCCTCTCTTCCTTTCTCTTCCTGTTTTGTGCGGAAGCCTTCTCTTGCTTGATTTCTAGTTCTGAAAAGAATGGTAAGGTTTTGGGTTCGAAATGCTATCGGGGAGGGCCCCTTATCAGCCATCTTCTATTTACGAATGATAGTATTGTGTTTTACAAGGCCTCCGGCTCCAGTAGCTCCCACATTTAGAAGATTTTTGGTGTTTATGAAAGGGGTTTAGGTCAGTAAGTTAATCTTCAGAAGTCTAAGATTACTTTCAGTCCAAATGTTGATGTGGTTTTAAGAAGGGAGATTCAAAGGTAGTTTGATATCAGTGATTGTAACACTCGGGACAATTATCTGGGCCTCCCGACCACGGTAGGGCGTAATAAGAAGATCATATTCAACTGGATTAAAGAGAGGGTTTGGAAGAAGCTCTGGAGCTGGAAAGGTAACATGTTCTCTTTTGGGGGAAAATAGGTCTTGATAAAAGCTGTGGCTTAGGCCATTCCCACTTACTCCATTAGTCTCTTTAAACTTCCATCCGGCCTTTGTAAGGAGCTCAGTGCTATGGCCTCGAAATTCTGGTGGGGCTTGAAAGATGGTAAGCGCAAGTTAAGTTGGGTTAAGTGGGAGCTCCTTTGGCTTCCTAAAAACTGCGGTGGCCTTGGCTTTAAGAACCTTGCCCTATTCAATCAAGCCCTTCTCGCGAAACAAGCCTGGAGGGTCATTTCGAAGCCAGATTCGTTAGCTGCCCAAGTTTTAAAAGCTAAGTACTTTAGACATGGTGACTTTATGGAGGCTTCAACCAAGTCGGGGTGTTCCCATGTGTGGCATAGTTTGGAATGGGGTAGGTTGCTGTTGCATAAGGGCTTGAGGTGGTCTGTTGGAGATGGGAAAAATATCAGGGTCTTTAAAGATCGGTGGATCCCCCGGCCCTCCTCGTTCAGTCTTGTCACCCCTGATCCTGGGACTGCCGTTTATGCTTCTGATTTCATAGATAAGTTTGGGCGTGGTTGGGATGTAAAGAAGCTATAGCATATTTTGCTTTCTATTGACATTGAGGCGGTTCTGTCTATTCCAGTCAGCTGCATTGGTGGCCAAAATTTCTTACGGTGGCATTTTGATAAGCATGGTGTTTATTTTGTGAGCAGTGGGTATAAGCTGGCCCAACAGGAGAACATTCGTTCTTCAGTCTTTGATCCCTCTCAACAGCGTGCTTGGTGGTCTGTGGTCTGGAATCTCAATGTGCCTCATAAAGTCAAAATCTTCATCTAGCGGGCCTGGCACAATGCCATCCCTTCCCTTGAAAATCTTTGGAAACGTAAAATTGCAGCTTCTCCCTGCTGCTTCAAATGTAACTCTTCGATCAAATCCATAAGCCATGGCCTTTTCGAATGCAAGGTGGTCAGAAAAATTTGGGACGTTTCTCAGTTCGGCCATCTTCTGGTTCATCTCAGAGCTTTTCTGGTTCAGGTGGTTTTCCAAGAGTTAGTTTCTCTGGTCTCTGCTGCTAATTTCAGTCATTTTTGTTTGTTGACTTGGGCTATTTGAGAAGGCAGAAATGCTTTTGTGAATAAGGGTAAAACCAGGGATCCTAAGTTAGTTTTCTCCTGGGCTACTGACTTCCTTACAAAATTTCAGCAGTCCAAGCTGGCTCTCTCTCCTCAGATCTCTTTGCCTGACTGCCTTCCCTGTCCTGACTGGATTGCTCCGTCGCCAGGTCTGTTGAAGCTCAATACTAGAGTTGCCAAGCACAAAGATTCCTGGTACATTGGGGTGGGGGCTTTGATAAGGGATGCCAGGGGAAAAGTTCTTGCTGCCCGTTCTAACCTATTACGTGGTACCTTTGGTTCTGATGTGAGTCAGTTTATGGCTCTTCGCGAGGGCCTCATGCTTGCTAAATTTTATAATTTTCCTATTAAGATAGCTGAGGTTTGCTCCTTGAGTGTTATCTCTTCTCTAAATTCCTCAAATTCTAGCTTAGAGATGTTTGTGGTATCATTAAGGATATCAAGGCTTTATTGTTAGAAGTAGGCTGCTGTGAGTGGTCTAACGTCCCTAAGTTGGGCAACGTTCTAGCCACCAACCTAGCTTCCTTGGCTTTTTCCTCTGTGTGCGAGCGGCTCTGGCTGGATCCCATTCCGGATTGTCTGCCCCACTCTATTTGATGTTTCTTTTTCTCTTCAAAAAAAAAAATAATAATAATAATAATAACAATTTTAAATTTAATTAAAATTATTAAAGAGGATAAAAAAATTCTAAAGATGCTACAAATTAATTTGAGCATAATTTTTTTTTTTTTTTTCCAATATAAGATAATTTCTTAACTTTTTTCCATATATGACATCAAATACCCTTTATCAGTATAAGTGAAAGGAAATTTTAATTTAGAGCATAATACTAACAACAACAATTAAAAAGCATCTAACCTCATAATTATATATTTAGAGCATAATACTAACAACAACAATTAAAAGCATCTAACCTCATAATTATATATTTATAGTCTATATTTACAAGTCCTTCTTGACTTCTTGTGTTGGTTGGGACTTGGGCTTGAGAAGTGAGAAGAGGAGCCTTGCAGTAATGACACTAAATGCAACTTCCTTTTTGTTAGTATTTGGTGCTCTGATTGGTGCTCTGATACCACTGCTAGTATGCGTTGACATCCAACACAATAAATGCAAGACTTTATAGAGAAATGATTTAGAAACAAGGAGATTGTTATCTCCTTTTCTATTACTCTGTTATTTGATTGAGTACCCTGTTTTACAATTTGTGTTTTTTACACAATACAATTTTACAATGGTGAAGCCTATTTATAGGCTCCCTATGTCGGTGGTTTACAACATTAGGAAGTTGTTTGAAGTTTCTAGAGTCTTATCTATAATTCTACAAAATTATTTTAATTAATTCTAGTTAATTCCCCAACTCTAAGTAAGAACAGACTTGATGAAACCAAAGAATCTGGAACTTTTGTTTGGCTTTTCTTCTAGAATGTGCAACACCTATTTCATCACTCCTAATTGATGCACATTTTGGTGACTCACACCAAACTCCAAAGTAGTTCGAATCTTGCTTTCGGCAATGCCTTAGTAAAAATGTCTGCCAATTGTTCTTCATTTCTACAATACTCGGGCTCAATTTCTTTGATCATTCTCTCAGGAAGTGATACTTAATTGCAATGTGTTTTGTTTGACTATGGAAGACGGGATTTTTGGCTATTGTAATTGTGGATTGCTATCGCAAAGGATCTTCGTAGCTTGATTATATTTTTCTCCCATGTCTTCAAATATTCATCTCAACCATATAGCTTGACTAGTTGTAGTAGCCGCTGCGACGTATTCAGCTTCTATTGATGACTACGCTACACTATCTTGCTTCTTGGATGACCATGAGAATATTGCTGAGCCCAAGGAAAAAGTGTATCCTGAAGTACTCTTCATGTCATCCATTGATCCTGCCCAATCACTGTTGGTGTAGCCAATTAATATAAACTTATCGGTAGGTTTGAACCAAATGCCATAGTCTTTTATGCCTTGCAAATATTTGAGTATCCGCTTTGCTGCCCTGTAGTGAACTTAAGTCGGATTTTGCATAAATCTTGAAAGTAGACTTGTAGCATACATAATATATGGTCTTATGGCCGTCAGATACAACAAGCTTCCAATAAGACTTCTGTAAATTGACACATCTGCCTTGTTTGACCCATCTTCCTTCCTGAATTTCTTGAGTAGATTATTTGTAGATTTCAGAGAGAAGAATGAATTAATTTTGTTGGAGAAAATATAAACCTATTTATATAAGAAAAAAGAGTAGCAACTAATAATTACAATAGACCTAGGAAACATACTAGAGTAGGTAATAATTACCACACAGACCTAGAAAACAACACAGTAAAGTAAGTAATAACTACAACAATAGGTACAGCTGTAGGTAATTAAAGCTTTGTCATTTCTACACTCCCCCTCAAGCTGGTTCAAATATGTCTTCCAAGAATACGATATCTTTAATGTAAAGAATTAGTTATTTTTTTATAAAAAATTCAATTATAAACGTTTAATAAGATTTTGAACCAATTAGAATATTAATTATTCCAAAATAGGGAAATTTTGCAGTCAATGAAAATGTTTGCTACTCTGCCATTTCAACCCAAATTGCTTCAGTAAGATCCCGAGGCCTACTATGTTCAGTCCTATTTCCCCTTATATTTTAGGCGAAAATGCTATGTTGATCAACTGTTGACACCCTCTAGAAGGTGGAATTTAGATCTGATAAAAGGTGCTTTTAGGGAGGAAGACACAACTGCAATCCTAAGCATTCCTATAGGAAAAAATTGAGTGATAGATTCTCTACAATGGCACTATGAGCAGAAAGGATCATACACGGCCAAGAGCGGTTATTAGGTGGGATGTTCCCTTATCTTAGAAACAGGTACTTCAAATTCTGGACATTCCTCTATTTCTTCTATTTCTTGGTGGAAAGCTTTGTGGAAGCTTCAAATCCCTATGAAAGTGAAGGTTTTTGTATGGAAGGCGTGCAATGATATGCTTCCATCTTTTGAGGTGCTGGCCAAGCAGAAAATTCCAATGCATAAGCTTTGTCCTATGTGCAAATGGAAGGATGAGTCTATTCTGCACTGCCTTTGGACCTGTAGCTGTCTAAAAATTATGCGCAACTACTGGTTCCCTAAGCTATTAGGAAATCACAAGGGTAAATTTCATTTTTTTTTGAGTTTATTCTTGACTGTTATGAGAGGTTAAATGTAGAAGAATTGGGTATGTTGTGCGTTTGTTTATGGAAAGCCTGGTTTCTCCGGAATGTTGCGGTTCATGAATTCGCAATCTTTAGGGGTGTGGATGTGATGGAATGGGTTTGCAATTTCATTGGTGAGTTCTTTAGTGTTAATCGGGTTCAGAACAGGTTGCCTATTTTGTCTTCCGCCTAGAAGCTCTGTTTGGATCCCACCTGATCCAGGAATCTACAAGGTTAACTGTGACGCGGCTATTAATGCTGCCGGCTGTGTGGTGGGGTTTGGGGTGGTGATTCGTGATGCATAGGGTTTTGTTATGGCTGCTAGTTCTCAATTTATTGAGGCTTCCTTTTCTCTAATAGTTGCGGAGGCGGGAGCTATTATTAGGGGCCTACAATTGGCAGCAGACACGGGATTGACACCTTGTAGGATTGATTCCAATGCTAAAGTTGTTGTTGGTTGGTTAATAGTAGAATTCCTCTTAGCTCTGATGTTGGTGTTTACTTGGCTGATATTCTTTCCTTATGGAGCAGGTTAATTGCATATCTGTTAATTTCGTTCATAGATTGGCTAATTAGGTAGCCCATGTTTTAGCTAAAAACGGTCTCTCCTGTGTTGAGGATTTGTTTTGGCTGGAGGAGTATCCTCCTTGTGTTAGTTCCTTTGTTTCAGCTGATCACCGTGGTTGTTTGTAGTTCTTTGTTTCCTTCAAAAAAAAAAAAAAAAAAATCAGTTTCATTAATACAATGACCAGTAGTGGTTGAAGTTTCTAGATCAGGACCATTGCAGGAAGACTTTTGTCATGGATGTGGTTGTACATA